>JAPPVO010000013.1:121307199-121553662 GCA_030407325.1 Camellia japonica | reverse complement strand
ACTAACCTATACGTGTCCGCAACTTGCGTCACACGTTTAATCACAAAACAATTCTATATAATTTTTTACTATATATAGACATTTCAATTTCACTCTACATAATGCACTTAGTCAAGTAAACACATACGATTATCCTTTCATGATGAAATTTGTTCCATGAAAAATCAAGATTCTTAGTAGAACGAGTATTGATCAAGTACCCTTCTAAAAAGACCTCAAGAAATTAACAAGTGCAAACAACATCCCAAAAGTTCAATCCCATAACCATATAGCCACATAAGCATGTTATCACAAAATCACAAAAGCTTAACATCTTCCTATGTGCTCCTATCATGCAACATGAACCCAAATGTGGTAAAGCCACCACTTCTTACGAGCTCCAAGTATTCGAACCGGTAGCTCTGATACCAAGTTGTAACGCCCCAAATTTGTAGTCCAAATGATAATGCAACAATCATGGTTCTCTTTAAAGGGAAAAATCAAATATAACTTCCATACTTGCATTACATAATAATAATAGTTCCTCATGCGATATTACATTCATTCAGCAAGAAGTAAATAGCCAAGTAAGTGCTAAATTATTTCTATTATCCTTTATAGTATGTTAAGAAGAGGTCAAACCTGGTGGTAGAGGCGGGAGGCATGGTAGGGCTCGCCGAGGTGTGTATGAGGTATCGGTCTGAGGTCTCGGTGCAAGAGGAAGAGTCAGGCCAAGCTAATATGGCCGAACAAGGAGAGCAAGTGGGTCAAACCGCAATGGAGCCCTAGCTAGAGAAATAGCAGGGGCTACGAACTTGTTGAGGGCGGAGAACCAAGCCCGAGAGAACACCTTAGAGGCAAGAGCGAGTTTCCTTACTAGGGAGTTTTTGCGGGCCAAACTGGATGAATTCCATGGTGGCCCCGAGCCCAAGAGAGCAGATGACTGGCTCAAACAAACTGTGAAGATATTTGAGATGCTTCACATTGATGATAGCGAGTTGAGAGTGACTCTAGCGAGTTATTACCTTGAAGGAGATGCGGTCAATGGTGGAAATATGCCAAGGGTAGAGTGGAGCCGTCATGGGAAGCCTTTGTGGTTGCTTTAAAAATTAAGTACTGTGACGCCCCGATTCTACACTAGAGTTTGCAGTCAAGGGAGAGTCACTAATGAGTCCTATGGTCAATAACTAGTAAGATCCCAGATCGCCGGAGGAGTCAAATTAGCCTTCTTCTATGTCCGGCTTTCTTAGGCAGCGACTACCCTTTTGACAGATCTTAACCGGTATTGACACAAGGTCTCTAACAACGATAAGGTTGTACATAAAATAATAGAATATAAGTACATAACAACTATGAATACTTAACTCGAAAAGCTGTTCCTTTACATTACATCCCAAAAGTAAGTTTAAATCTTCACATGAGTCTTACAAAATATCAAAAGAACATCTAACTTTCCTAAGATAGCCAAAAGTCTTCGAAAGTTTCAGGCTCGTCGTCTCCAACTATGAGTTCCGCTTCGTCACCTGGCATGATACGCCGTGAGCTTTGAATGCCCAGTAAACACACACACACCCTACCCCTTTTTTCCAGTCCAATATACAGTCACAATTATAACATCAAGTAATAAAGCATGATACTCAATTAAAGAAATAAAGGTTTAAGTTAGATGTTAGCAAACTAGAAATCCCCCAAAGAGATTTTGTCCTCCCAACCACAAGAATCGGACGCGGATTATTCGGTATGCCCCCTCTTTTGCTGCTTTGTTGCAGAACTAACCTCGGATGCCTACCAATGGTTATGTACCGCGTAGCGCCAACCGCAGGGCCTCAAAAGAGACGGTAAAAGGGCCTTGCCCGAATCCCTCCTCACACCAAACCACCTAGGGTCCGAATACAACGCTTCGTTCAAGGGTTCCGAAAAACCACTTGCGCAAGACTTTAACTTCCAAATAGGAACGCATCCCAAAATCCATATATCAACATTTTCTCATCTGTCATTACTCAAGTGTTCGAAAACCCAGTACCCTCCCAATTAGGTTTCCCGTTGAATTAAGTGTTTTAAGACAAGGTTAGCTCAACATATAAAACATTAATATCCATATAAGCATGCATTCTTAAGATGAGAAAGGTAAATAACATAACCACAACACATATATTATCAGGTCAAGACATGATTATAAGCTACAACAATCTCATGAACTCAAAGGTACAAAACATCCATACCTAATAAAATTTCTAGATTTAGCATCGCATAAAGATTAAAATGAAAGAGCCATTTTAGATCCTTTATCGGGCTTGGCCTTCCTATGATTTGCAGAGGATTCAATCTAGTTTCTAGAACATTTTTTCGGAATTGGGGTTGCTCTTCCAGATTCTAAGTTATTTAGAAAATATTTCAGCGCTATCCAGAGTCTGTCCAGAATTTGCCCAGATCTGTCGACTGTTACGGAAACTTGATTTTCTTGCAAACCGCTCAATGTTTTTCGATGAAACCAATTTTAGTTGAAAGCTAATTTCTAAAGGAAGGTTTTGACATACAATGGAGGTTCAGAATATTTTTGTACATTTTTCTGGAATTTTTGAAAGTTGACTGCAAAAACAGGTTTTAAGGTAGAATGCCCAAAACAAGAAAATTTATAAAAAGGGGGTTCCACCATGGGAAGGTTTCATTTCTTTGTGAAGAAAATATGCTAACTATCACATGTTTAACTCAGAAAATTTGTTTGAAAGAGTGCCCTTGAAAAGTTGAGAGATTGTACAAAAAGAAGATGGTTTGTGCCAAAATAGGGAAAATACAAGAGGGATGAAATCAATACACAACCCTTAGCATTTTTTGACATACGAACTTGATAATAACAAATCTGGAACATTATTCAGAAACTTTAGAATATGCATTAGAAAAGGAAATGAAGAGAAGGTTGTGTTGGTGGCTTACCTTCTAAGCTTTGCACAAGAAACTCTCTTCTTCCTCCTCTTCTCCTATAGACTTCTCTTTCTTCCTCTCCTCCTCTCTCTAACCAAAATGTGTGTGAGTGAGTGTGTTGTGTGAGTTTGCAAGCTAGGAGGTGTGGTATATATAGGCAATTTGGTGTAAAAGGACATAAAAGCCCTTTAGTTGAAAATGGATGGGAAAGCTAGGATTTTGGTTGGTGTCAAATGGGATAGGAGTAACTAAGGTGCTAAATCATAGGTTTTGGCATCAATTAGTTGATCTTTAGTTGAAAGGTAACTAGTTTTGAGATTTGCAACCTAGGTCTAGGTCACTAGGTTTGGATTTCCTAGAATATCTTAATCATAGTCTTTGAAAATTGGCTCCTCCTTGGGGAACTGTGATGGGGTTATTTTTTTTTTATTAATTTTAGGTACAAGGGCACATCCCTCAAGGTGTATACATATATATATATATAAAGTTGATGGTACTTCAAGGTACAAGGTACAAGTACTAGTTTTTTGGGCAAGTTTTGAATTTAATTAAAGGTGAGGGCTTGGAGTTAAATACATGTAACTTATGTAGAATTAAATTAAATTAGGTTAGGAACCTAATCTGGCTAGACAAATTCTAGTTTTGATGAAAATAAAATAAAATGCTAACGACAAGATCTGAAATAATCAAGTAACCGAGGGGCTTTAAGAAAATAATTCAAATATAAGGGTTTTTAAAGAAAATACATTTTTCAGGGGCTTCACAAGTACTTACCTCCCACTACTAGGGAGAGATTGAGGTAAGAGTTTCAAGACCTCAGACAACTTAACATGTCCGTGGCCGAGTTTGAAGCGGTCTTCTCTAGATTGTCCAAGTTTGCACCGGAGTTAGTGGCAACAGAAGAGCGCCGTTGCATAGAATTTGAGAAGAAGTTGAGAGCCAAGATCTTCTTCAAGATTGTCAGGAATATGATTCGGAATTATGACCGTCTTGTGGAGTCGACGGTACACGTAGAGATTTCTATACAAGCCAAGGAGGAGAGGCTTCGGGGTTCGAGGTCTAGGGGCCGGGAGTCTCAAGGAGACTATAGGCAAAACAAGAAGAGTATGAACACTTTTCCACCCCAGTCCCAACCACAACAGTCTAGATCCAATTTTCCTTCGCCTAGTCGGGCCCAGGAAAAAGTGCATCGAGTGGTTTTTCATGTTTCAAGTGTGGCCAACCAGGTCACAAAGCCTTTTCATGCCCACAGAAAGAGAAGAGGGCAGCCGATGTTACCGCCACCACCTAACTGATCTCAGAGTTAGTCTTAGTCCCAAAATAGAGGCCATGGGTGTAATTGTTATCAGTGTGGTCAGCCGGGGCATATGAAGAGAACTTGTCCACAGTTGGGAGGCACATCTGGCGCATCAAGGTCGAGACAGACTCAAAGTCACCAACAAGCTCATTCAGTTCAGGCTTCACAAGCAAATCAGGGAGCCGCTTCGGCTCAGTCAGTACATCGGGCATATGCTCCGAGAGAGGAACAAGTTCATCAGGGGCCACAGGGGCATGTGTATGCTATCACCGCACGAGGGCAATTGTCGGGATCCTCAGTTGTCAGAGGTATTTTTGTTGTGCGTAATACTTTGGCTAGCGTGTTGATAGACACGGGTGCTTCTCATTCATTTATATCTGCTGCATTTGTGTCTGCATTGGGGCTAGAGGTGGCACAGTTAGCATCTCCGCTCAAAGGAGAGTCACCTGTTGGGTGTATGATTGAGTTAGACCAGGGGCGTCGGGATTGTGAGATAGAAGTCGCCGGGCGCCGACTTCCGTTTGCTTTTGTGTTGCTAGGCATGTCGACTGGTTATGTTCGTACTGAGCGGTGATTGATTGTTATCGTCAGACAGTTGCTGTATGTACCTCGGGTGGGGATCTTTTTTATTTTAAAGGGAACCGAGTTAACAACACCTTATCACCAGTTTTTGACCCTCGTAATAGGAGCAAGCTTAGTAGCCTTCTTGCAACACTCTTGGATAGTGAGAGTGACGGGACCTGTGTTGAGTTACCAAGGGTAGTTTGTGAATACTCGGATGTCTTTCCTGAGGATCTTACTAGTTTGCCACCCCACCAGGAGATCGATTTCTCTTTTGAATTAGTGTCTGGCACGGCACCGATTTCCATGTCACCATATAGATTTGCACCCGCCGAATTGCATGAGTTGAAGATTCAACTCCCAGAACTTTTAGACAAGGGCTTCATTCCCCTAGTACATCACCTTAGGGGGCATCGGTTCTCTTTGTGAAGAAGAAGGATGGATCGTTGCGATTGTGTATTGATTACCGCAAGTTGAATCGAGTTACCATTAAGAACAAGTATCCTCTACCTAGAATTGATAATTTGTTTAACCAACTTAGAGGGTCTCGTTGCTTTTCAAAGATAGATTTGAGGTCGGGGTATCATTAGTTGAGAGTTCGGGAGGAGGACATCTAGAAAACGGCCTTTCGTACGCGTTATGGCCACTATGAATTCCTTGTAATGCCTTTTGGGTTGACTAATGCACCGGCTTCCTTTATGGATTTGATGAATCAAATTTTCCGGGAATACTTGGACCTTTTTGTGGTCGTCCTTGTGGACGACATCTTAATTTATTCAACCTCTGAGGAGGAACATGAGGCTCACTTACGGGTAGTGCTTGAATTGCTTAAGGAGCACCGTTTGTATGTCAAACTTGATAAGTGCGAGTTTTGGCTCACCGATGTGAAATTTTTGGGCCATGTAGTGTCGAGTGGGATAGTAACTGTAGACTGCTCAAAGATAGATGTGGTACAGGATTGGGAACAACCCAAGAATGCTTTTGAGATCCGAAGTTTCTTGGGATTAACAGGGTACTATCGTCGCTTCGTAAGTGACTTCTCTAGACTAGCTGAACCTTTGACTAAGTTGACTAGGAAGGGTGTCAAGTTTGTGTGGAATGCGACTTGTGAAAAGTCTTTCCAAGAACTTAAGACTAGATTGACTACAACACCGATCTTGATAATTTCGGAAAGGGGTTTGGATTACACCATCCATTGTGATGCATCTGGGGATGGACTTGGTTGTGTCTTGATGCAAGAGGGAAAAGTTGTGGCCTACGGTTCACGACAATTGAAAACTCACGAGAAAAATTACCCCACCCATGATTTAGAACTAGCGGCGTAATTTTTGCCTTAAAAATTTGGAGGCATTACTTGTATGGTGAGAAATTTGAGATCTTCTCCGATCATAAGAGTTTAAAGTATTTGTTTTCTTAAAAGGACTTGAATTTACGTCAACGGAAATGGATGGAAATTATGTAGGATTACGACTTTGAGTTACACTATCATTCGGGGAAAGCCAGTGTAGTGGCCGATGCTTTGAGTCGGAAATCTGTGAAATCTATGAGTAACTTGGCAAGTGTGGCCATTCGGGAATGGGATATGCTAGGTGTTATTGGCAAGTTTGATTTGCACTTGGGTGAATCTAGTGAGAGTGCTACCTTGTTTACTTTGAATGCTCAACCTACCTTGATTAGTAAAGTTACAGAAGCACAACAAGGAGATTGTGATGTGGAAACAATTCATATTACGATTTCCAATGGGAAGGTAGAGAAAGGTTTGAACGTCCACTCGGATCAGAGTGTACGTTACCTAGACCGTTTGTTTGTACCAGAATCTTGTAGAGAGGAAGTGCTTCGGGAGTTTCATCACTCTCGCCTTGCGGTACATCCGGGAGGCACGAAAATGTATCAGGATCTTAGCTGCCAGTTTTTGTGGAGAGGTATGAAAAAGGATGTAGCTGTGTTTGTATCGAAGTGCCTTACGTGTCAACAAGTGAAGGCCGAACATCAAAGACCAGTGGGTTTGTTGCAACCCTTGCCTATAACGGAGTGAAAGTGGGAACATATGAGGATGGACTTCGTTGTGAGCCTTCCGAGGACTCAACGGGGTAGTGATGTCATTTGGGTGGTAGTAGACTGGCTGACTAAGTCGGCGCATTTTATTCCTATGCGCGTAGGTGACTCAGTAGATTATCTTGCCGACTTGTACATTAGGGACATAGTGAGGTTGCACGGGCTCCCTGTGACGATTGTTTCGGATAGAGATCAGCGTTTCACTACTCGGTTGTGGCAAATTGACCTTTAGTACTGCATATCATCCTCAGACTGACGGGCAGTCCGAGCGTACTATTCAGATCCTTGAGGATATGCTTCGAGGCTGTGTCCTTGACTTTTCGGGATCGTGGGAGAGGCACTCGCCCTTGGTGGAGTTTGCCTATAACAATAGTTTTCAATCGAGTATTGGCATGGCACCGTTTAAGGCCTTTTATGGTCGACCGTGTAGATGTCCTATTTGTTAGGCCGAGGTGGGAGATGTATCTTTATTAGGTCCGGAGTTGGTTCGGGAAACCACGGAGAAAGTAGGACTTATCCATAAGAGGCTAGCTACAGCTCAGAGTCACCAGAAAAGCTATGCCGACCGTAGGAGGAGACCCTTGTCTTTTGAGGTGGGAGATCATGCCTTCTTGAAGATATCACCTAGACGGGGCTTGATGAGGTTTGGGAAGAGTGGGAAGTTGTCCCCTCGGTTTATTGGCTCTTTTGAAATCCTTGAGCGGATTGGGGAGGTTGCTAATCGTTTGGCGTTATTGCTACAACTTTGTGGGGTTCATGACGTGTTTCATATTAGTATGCTTCGGAAATATGAGTTGGATCCATCATACGTGTTGGATTGGACTAATTTAGAGGTAGATGAGGATACCTCGTATGAGGAGAGACCAATGAGAGTCTTGGATAGACGGGACCAAGTCTTGCAAGGCAAGACAATTCCCTTGGTAAAAGTATTATGGAAATATCACGGGGTCGAGGAAGCGACTTGGGAATGTGAGTTGGGAGTCCGAGAGAAATATCCGGATTTGTTTGTTGATGCATGAGCATGAAATGGGAATTTGGTCATGCTAGTGAATAGTATGGGCATTGTATATGTTTTAACTTATGAGAACATTGTATGAGTTATGGTTGTTTTGGAAAAACATGGATTCAATATAAACATGGCATATGTTTTAAGAATATGGAATATTGTGGGTGTGGTATCACTTTTGGAAGCATGGTGTATGCGGTGTAAAAACTTTTGAAAATTGTGACTTTGATTTAACATCGCAAATGTTTTGGGAAATTGTAAATTTCATTTTTGATTGGGACTTGTGAGTCGAGTCGATGGGAATGGATGACTGGAGAATAGGTCATGAGGATGTAATTGTAAGAATTGCCTTGTTGTGGCTGGTGTAATTATGATTTTTGGACTTAATTTGTAATTTCGGGGATGAAATTCTTTAAGGGGAGAAGATTATAGCGATTCCGGTTTTTAATCCGTCCTTCGTGGTGTTCTGGACTCGGGTTTCATGGTTAGATAATATTATTTGCGTCATTTCTTCCTTACACTCTTTGAGTTTGAGTTTTAGGATGCCTTGGGAGTGTTTGGAACTGGTTAGTTGCAAGTTTTTCAAACTTTTGTCGTCCTGAATTTTGGCTCTTCGCTCGAGCGAGGCTTCTTGCGCTCGAGCGAGCTTTGTGAGCTCCCAGTACTTTTGCAGAAAAGAGTCGCTCGCTCAAGCGAGGCTTCTTGCGCTCGAGCGAGGAGTGCGTCTGAAAAACTTCTGAAGCTTGGTATTTTACGCTCGAGCGAGGCTTCTTGCGCTCGAGCGAGGATACTTGTTGTGTCTGGTCACTCGAGCGACAACTCTTTCGCTCGAGCGAGGAGTGCGTCTGAAAAACTTCTGAAGCTTGGTATTTTACGCTCGAGCGAGGCTTCTTGCGCTCGAGCGAGGATACTTGTTGTGTCTGGTCACTCGAGCGACAACTCTTTCGCTCGAGCGAGCCTGTTTATATCAGTTCATAAATCAGATATTTTGAATCATTTTTGCAGCACTCTCTCTCTCTCTCTCTCTCTCTAAAACTGTCTAGATTTTGAGATCTTCATATTCTCTCTCTAGAAGTCACATTCTCTCTTTGATTTCTCCAAATCCATTGGGATTTAGGCCTAAGTTCTTCAAAAAGTTGGTCATCACCTCGAGGGCTTCGTTGTGTGCAGTGAAGATCGAGTTTCAACACCGTAAATTTAAGCGTTTCAACTCAATTTTTTCTTCAAAACTTGAGGTAAGGATTTCCTTTGAGTTATATATATGTTTTTGCAAGATCTAGATGATTTTCGGAATCATCCTTTAATTAGTTTTGAGAATTTATTGTTGATTTCAAGAAGATGAGTGATTTTGAAATAGGGTTTATTTTATTTTCCTTTTAAAATAGAAATTGAGGGTTTTGAACCATATTGATTGAAGAAAGATGATTTTGGGGAGATTCTTCTAAATATTTTGGAGATGAATGGTTTTGGTGAGAAAACCTAGAAATTGGGCATTTTTTTTAAATATGTTGAAAATCCTTGGAAGATGTTGTCATATTTATTTTGTGTACCAAAATAAATTGATGTTTTGAAAATTGTTTATTAATAGATATAAATGATGAAGTTTGTGAAATATGAGAATTGTTGTTCATTTTGGAAATTCTTATTCAAAATGTTGATTTAGTCTTGAGGTGGCTACTTTGTAGAGAATGCTCAAAATGTGGGAAATGTGTTATCCCTTGGATAAAATGGGAATAAATGTGTATCTATTCATCTTGAGAAATGGCATGGAAAGGAGAAATGGGAATCTTGATCACAATTGTAGTATTGTGTGGAAGAATTGAAAATGGAAGAATTGTGGCATTATGTTGATTATTGTTGCATTGGCATATCAATTCATTTAATTACATTAAGCTTTGAACGTTGATTTGAAAACCTTGCATTGAGAAAGGAATGTTGGAAAACGGGTTTTCATGAAATGGTTTTGGGATAAATACGGTGGTAAGTCTTGATAGGTGGTTGTGGACACGCCCCGAGGGAGGGGGGCTTATGCATGCCACAGTTCGGACTCGTTTTTGTCACAGTTCTTAATCTTGAACCAAAGAGTCCAAATCCGGCAAATCGTTTTGAGAAAACAAATTTTGAAAGAAGTGCCAAACATGGACTACTTTGCTAGATACAGAGTCGCCACCTAAATATTTTTTATGGGGAAATTTAGGAAACCCTGACTCGGTGCCAAAGGCCACTTGTCCGTCATCACCAAAGTTGCCTTGGCTCAGGAACTTGGGTACGATTGGGGAAGGTCAGCTATGAGCACCCCCTCTCACCCGATCCGAAGATCGGCCTCTACTAACCATGATTATCCTCTTTGAAAACGTTATGTGTTCTTATTCCAGTTAATTAGCTAGAATTACTATGTGATGCGTACAACACAAAAGTATAGACTAGATCGCCTAACTTGGAACAAAACATTGCATATCCGTTTGTTTGGAAAACGCTTTGGAATTTGCTACTCGCAAGTAGGCTAAAACACGGATTTCAATGAGTTGTTCCAACTCAAACAATCCAACCTTCACCCACAGGAATTCAGGCAGTTTATATCACATAAGCATCTAGCCACATGGTAAGCATGCTGTCATGTTAACATTCACACTCGTGCGAGATGCTAAAGCATAAAATACTTACAATGTACTCCGAGCCAAAACAAAGAACATGTTAGTAATCATGCATGATCCAAGTCCATGTTAAGTGGCTAATGCAGTGCATACAGAATGTCACTAGAATAGGCTCGGCTAATCTAAGGATGACATGTGAAATGCACAGATAACATGTGTTCAAGTTAGATTTGAAATACTTATGCAGTTAGCATGATGCGCCGAGCCTGGTGCATGCAATACTGATGAATGATGCACGCATGCATAACATAAGGTATGCTAAATTAAACATGTCCTAATACTAACCATCAAAGCAGGTAAGTAAAAGGGAGAAAGAAGTGGGGGTTGGAAGGCATGCACACACGCACCCACATTTATTACAAATTTGCCATCGCTCGGAGGGACCGAAAGAATAATACACTTAATTAACCTACAAGCTAATTAAAAGTTACAGACAAATTAAACTAGTTAAGCAGATTAACTAATCTAATAAAACAGTAAAAAGTAGCCTCGGGAAGAGGGTCCAATGCACACACGTCGGTTTCGCTCGGAAGCCCACTGTCATGCGCAAGCTGCCTCTGTTTTCCCTGCTCTGCTCCTCTGAAGACTGCCAAAGTCTCAGGGTTGCTTCTTTGAGTTCTGTGGGACACCACCGGCTGAGGGGGAACACCACCGACTGGGAAAAATGATCACTGGCCACAAATTGATCCATCGGCCAACAATGGATGGCCGGTCGGCACTGTAGATGGCCGGCCGGCCAAATCTTCCTGCAGAAACTGGTTTGACAGCAACAGAGGGCAAAACTTGGCATGGCAATGCATTTCAAGCAAATGTGTGCACCACCACATCCCTTATCATATTTATGACTCAAAGGGACATGGTTCTCGATTCTCGAGCCACCAATTGTGCATTTCAATGCGCAATGGCCCAAGGAAACCAAGTGTGCACTTTGATTTCAAATGAAGTGCAATGCAAATAAACAAACAAAGGGGCTTTCAACCTCTATCATGATTTGATCAAGAGGTGAAAGATGCATGCAATGATATGCAACCTAGGCATAAGTGTTAAGTATGCAACATGGCAATGCATATAAACAAACAAGCATGCAAAGCATAAGACAATGCAAACGAACAAGCATGCTAGATGCAATGTGGGTGTTAAGGCATGCAAGCAAGCACGTGACTTCATTCAATCATGCAACTCCAATCATGCGACAACACACAAAGTGAGCATGCAACAACATGCAAAGGGGGTGGACTTAAACTAACATGGATAGCTCGCAAGCATGCCAAAATCAGTGGCCAATGCTATGGAAATGAGGGCACAATGACATGCAAACATGCATGCACACAAGGACCAATTCCTAAGCATAAAGGAACAACTTCTAAGCACACTTAAAAGGAGGTAAACATGGACAATTAGCATGCAATGTAAGCTCTGAAAATTATGTCAAAGATGATGCCAAATCAAGCAAACATGACAAGCATAGCATGTAATTGGTCCAAGTACTTAAAGCATGATCATATGACACATGAAGCAAATGACCAAAATGGATCAAAACAGTCCCAAATCATGTTAAGGCAAGCCCCAAAAACCACTTAGATGGCATCTAAATGATCTACTCATGGAGGCATGCACAAATGCTTAAACATGGAGCATACAACACAACCTCTTAAAGCATCAAAGGAGTCATAAAATGCAAGCATGTAAACATATTACAAGGATTGAAATGACATGGTAAGTGGTTCCAAACCACTGAAATGATGCAAGTAAAGCATGCTACACACTCACACACCTAAGGCTAACAAGCCAAAATGCAAGGTGGCTATACTAAGCATGTGATGGTCGACCAAAACAACCAAAAACAGAGCTTAAGTATGCTAAAACAAACATAAAAGCTTCACAAAGCTTGGCCCAAATCATGCTAGAATAAGGGTCAAAACCTAAAGCATGTTAAGGCCTAAACATGGCATTACAAGGCATGTATGCTAAGCAAGCATGGTGTACCAAAACCAACTCAAAACAGTGCTAAATCATGACATAATAAGCACAAAAATAGCTAAGGCATGGTCAACATACACTTAAACATGGTGCTCCCTCAAGAGGCAAAAATGGCATTTTTCAAGGACAACAAGGAGAGGGGGTGGCCCTCTCCTTCTTGGGACCTCAAGGCACCATCCTCACCTCTGAAATCCCTCAAGATTTCAGTGGTGAGGAGGCCCAAACACAATGGTCCCGGAGCTCAACCAAAATGGCACAAAACAAGGGCCTAACAGGGCTTAAGAGGGGTCAAACAACCCCAAAACTTAAAACACCCTTAACAAACTATTTAGAGCACTAAAAAATAGAACTTTTCTATGTTATATGTTAAGCTCAAAAACAGTTGTAAGGTAGGCAAAAATACAATGCAAAAATGGGCTAAAAAGAGACAAAAGTCTTATCCTTGTAGACTCTCTTCAAAAATGGAAGACCAGCTGGTTCTTTAGGTTCAAATCAGCTCCAAAACTCCAAAAACAAGCCTCAAGGACCTCAGCTCCAAGAGAAGGTGTAAGTCTAGGTGTTTGTGTGCAAATCTAAGACTAAAACACCTTAAGGGCAAAAAGAGAGAGAGAAATAGATATAGGATAGATACAATTATGCTAACCCTAAAAACCAGAGCTCTCCTCTGAAATTTTGTAACCCTAAAAGAGGGAGAGGAAGCCTCCTCTTATAGAGCTCAATCTTGTAAGCTTACAAGACAAGCTAGCTAAGAGGGAGATCCCTCCATACACGTGTATGGAGGGGAGCCAAGTGCATGCCAGCTGCATGAAAATATCTGCAAAAGCAGATGCACAGTAGCCAGCCAGCAAAAAATGCAATTGACCAAAAAAAGATAGCCGGCCGGCTATCTACAGTGCTGGCCGCCAAATATTTGGCCGTGGCAACAAAACACAGCCGGTGGCCTCAAGCCATGGCCGGTGATGGGTGGGGATGGTCAACAAGCCCTACCCTGCCCCTCAAGGCAAAACACAAGTGTTTGGTGCAAAACCAGACAAAACAATCGAGTCGAGAGATCCTGAGGCAAGGCGCGTAGCCGAGACCTCCGGGAACTCAAGACGAACACCAACATGGACGATCACCGAGTGTTCAAACGATGATGTCCAAGTCTTGAGGACGGTCAAAAATGGGGTGTCTACAGTGGTGTAGAAGAAATTAATTAAGTTGGCCTGAGTGTCCGTGGTGAAAGACCAGAAAGTCACGTGGATAGGTGTCGAGCCTTCTGGTTAATACCGTTAAAAATGACAATTGGTAGTACTCGTATAGTCTACTTGTAAACCCTGACCTAGGGATTACCAGAATTGTATTTACCGCCCCTTGAGTTAAATTGGTTAATTTTGAACAGTTGGAGTTGCATGACATCGTTGAGCATAATGATTTTCAAAAGATAAAGATGTGCCTTACTTTTAAAAGGACATAGCATGGCATGTGCATTCATCTCTTGAGACTTGTATAAACTGTATATACTTTGTTTAGGATTTTCTATTGGGCTTTATGCTCACCCTACCGGATTTTTGTGCAAGAAAAGACATGGTGAATCCGCCTAAGTGAGGGCGTGGAAATGTGTGTGTTGAGAGCACAAAAGTTCTCATTTGCTGTGATCTTATTTGCAAGCCAAGGGCTATGTATGTGTGGGTTTGAATAACCGTTTTGTGTAACCGGGCTGAAGCCTTGGAAGATTGTAAACCCCTTGGGGGTGCTTACTTGGCTATTTACTTCTTGTTGAATCAATGTAATATCGCATGAGGAACTATTATTATTATGTAATGCAAGTATGGGAAGTTATATTTGATTTTCCTTTAAGAGAACCATGATTGTTGCATCATCATTTGGGCTACAAATTTGGGGCATTACAACTTGGTATCAGAGCTACCGTGTTCAAATACTTGTAGCTCGTGGGAAGTGGTGGCTTTACCACATTGGGTTCATGTTGCATGATAGGAGCACAATAGGAACATGTTAAGCTTTTGTGATTTTGTGATAACATGCTTATGTGGCTATATGGTTATGGGATTGAACTTTTGGGATGTTGTTTGCACTTGTTAAATTTCTTGAGGTCTTTTTAGAAGGGTACTTGATCAATACTCGTTCTACTAAGAATTCTTGATTTTTCATGGAACGAATTTCATCATGAAAGGATAATCCGTATGTGTTTACTTGACTAAGTGCTTATGTAGAGTGAAATTGAAATGTCTATATATAGTAGAAAATTATATAGAATTGTTATGATTAAACGTGTGAGGCAAGTTGCGGACACGTATAGGTTAGTGTGCTAAATTATTTCTATTATCCTTTATAGGATGTTAGGAAGTGGTCAAACCTGGTGGTAGAGGTAGGAGGCGTGGTAGGGCTCGCCGAGGTGTGTATGAGGTACCGGTGCATGAGGTCTCGGTGCAAGAGGAAGAGTCTGGCCAAGCTAATATGGCCGAACAAGGGGCGCAAGTGGGTCAAACCGCAATGGGAGCCCTAGCTAGAGAAATAGCAGGGGCTATGAACTTGTTGAGGGCGAAGAACCAAGCCCGAGAGAACACCTTAGAGGCAAGAGCGAGTTTCCTTACTAGGGAGTTTTTGTGGGCCAAAATGGATGAATTCCATGGTGGCCCCGAGCCTAAGAAAGCAGATGACTGGCTCAAACAAACTGTGAAGACATTTGAGATGCTTCACATTGATGATAGCGAGTTGAGAGTGATTCTAACGAGTTACTACCTTGAAGGAGATGCGGGTCAATGGTGGAAATATGCCAAGGGTAGAGTGGAGCCGTCATGGGAAGCCTTTGTGGTTGCTTTAAAAGATAAGTACTTACCTCCCACTGCTAGGGAGAGATTGAGGCAAGAGTTTCAAGACCTCGAACAACTTAACATGTCCGTGGCCGAGTTTGAAGCGGTCTTCTCTAGATTGTCCAGGCTTGCACCGGAGTTAGTGGCAACAGAAGAGCGCCGTTGCATAGAATTTGAGAAGAAGTTGAGAGCCAAGATCTTCTTCAAGATTGTCGGGAATATGATTCGGAATGATGACCTTCTTGTGGAGTTGATGGTACACGTAGAGATTTCTATACAAGCCGAGGAGGAGAGGCTTTGGGGTTCGAGGTCTAGGGGCGAAGAGTCTCAAGAAGACTATAGGCAAAACAAGAAGAGTAGGAACACTTTTCCACCCCAGTCCCAACCACAATAGTCTAGATCCACTTTTCCTTTACCTAGTACGGGCCCGGGAAAAAGTGCATCGAGTGGTTTTTCATGTTTCAAGTGTGGCCAACCAAGTCACAAAGCCTTTTCGTGCCCATAGAAAGGAGGAGGGCAGCCGATGTTACCATCACCACCTAACCGATCTCAGAGTCAGTCTCAGTCTCAAAATAGAGGCCAAGGGTTTAATTGTTATCAGTGTGGTCAGCCGGGGCATATGAAGAGAACTTACCCATAGTTGGGAGGCACATCTGGCGTATCAGGGTCGAGACAGACTCAGAGTCACCAGCAGGATCATTGAGCTCAGGCTTCACGAGCACATCAGAGAGTCGCTTCGGCTCAGTCAGTACATCAGGCCTATGCTCCGAGAGAGGAGCAAGTTCATCAGGGGCCATAGGGGCGTGTGTATGCTATCACCGCGCGATAGCAGTTGCTGGGATCCTTAGTTGTGAGAGGTACTTTTGTTGTGCGTAATACTCTGGCTAGCGTGTTGATAGACACAGGTGCTTCTCATTCATTTATATCTGCTGCATTTGTGTCTGAATTGGGGCTAGAGGTGGCACAGTTAGCATCTCCGCTCAGAGTGGAGTCACCTGTTGGGGGTATGATTGAGTTAGACCAGGGGTGTCGGGATTGTGAGATAGAAGTCGCCGGGCGCCGACTTCCGTTTGCTTTTGTGTTATTAGGCATGTCGAGTTTTGATGTCATCTTGGGTATGGACTGGTTATGTTCGTACCGAGCGGATATTGATTGGTACTGTCAAAGAGTTACTGTATATACCTCGGGTGGGGATTGTTTTTATTTTCTGGGGAACCGAGTTGATAAGACCTTATTGCCAGTTTTTGACCCTCGTAATAGAAGCAAGCTTAGTGGCCATTTTGCAACACTCTTGGATAGTGAGAGTGACGGGACCCGTGTTGAGTTACCAAGGGTAGTTTGTGAATACTCGGATGTCTTTCCCGAGGATCTTACTAGTTTGCCACCCCACCGGGAGATCGAGTTCTCCATTGAATTAGTGTCTGGCACGGCACCGATTTCCATGTCACCATATAGATTTGCACCCGCCGAATTGCATGAGTTGAAGATTCAACTCCTAGAACTTTTAGACAAGGGCTTCATTGCCCCTAGTACATCGCCTTGGGGAGCATCGGCTGTCTTTCCGAAGAAGAAGGATTGATCGTTGCGGTTGTGTATTGATTACCGCAAGTTGAATCGAGTTACCATTAAGAAAAAGTATCCTCTACCTAGAATTGATGATTTGTTTGACCAACTTAGAGGGTCTCGTTGCTTTTCAAAGATAGGTTTGAGGTCGGGGTATCATCAGTTGAGAGTTCGGGAGGAGGACATCCAGAAAACAGCCTTTCGTACGCGTTATGGCCACTGTGAATTCCTTGTAATGCCTTTTCGGTTGACTAATGCACCGGCTTCCTTTATGGATTTGATGAATCGAATTTTTCGAGAATACTTGGACCTTTTTGTGGTCGTCTTTGTGGAAGACATCTTAATTTATTCAACCTCCGAGGAGGAATATGAGGCTCACTTACGGGTAGTGCTTGAATTGCTTAAGGAGCACCGTTTGTATGCCAAATTTGATAAGTGCGAGTTTTGACTCACCGATGTGAAATTTTTGGGCCATGTAGTGTCGAGTGAGGGAGTAACTGTAGACTCCTCAAAGATAGATGCGGTACAGGATTGGGAACCACCCAAGAATATTTTTGAGATCCGAAGTTTCTTGGGATTCACAGGGTACTATCGACGCTTCGTAAGGGACTTCTCTAGACTAGCTGAACCTTTGACTAAGTTGACTAGGTAGGGTGTCAAGTTTGTGTGGAATGAGACTTGTGAAAAGTCTTTCCAAGAACTTAAGACTAGATTGACTACAACACCGATCTTGATAATTCCAGAAAGTGGTTTGGATTACACCGTCTATTGTGATGCGTCTGGGGATGGACTTGGTTGTGTCTTGATGCAAGAGGGAAAAGTTGTGGCCTACGGTTCACGACAATTGAAAACTCACGAGAAAAATTACCCCACCCATGATTTAGAACTAGCGGCGGTAATTTTTGCCTTAAAAATTTGGAGGCATTACTTATATGGTTAGAAATTTGAGAACTTCTCCAATCATAAGAGTTTAAAGTATTTGTTTTCTCAAAAGGACTTAAATTTACATCAATGGAGATGGATGGAATTTATGGAGGATTATGACTTTGAGTTACGCTATCATTCGGGGAAGGCCAATGTAGCGGCGGATGCTTTGAGTCAGAAATCTGTGAAATCTATGAGTAACTTGGCAAGTGTGGCCATTCGGGAATGGGATATGCTAGGTGTTATTGGCAAGTTTGATTTGCACTTGCACGAATCCAGTGAGAGTGCTACCTTGTTTACTTTGAATGCTCAACCTACCTTGGTTAGTAAAGTTATAAAAGCACGACAAGGAGATCGTGATATGGAATCAATTCGTATTACGATTTCCATTGGAAAGGTAGAGAAAGGTTTAAACGTCCACTCGGATCAGAGTGTACGTTACCTAGACTGTTTGTTTGTACCAGAATCTTTTAGAGAGAAAGTGTTTCGGGAGTTTCATCACTCTCGCCTTGCGGTACATCCGGGAGGCACGAAAATGTATCAGGATCTTAGCTGCCAGTTTTTGTGGAGAGGTATGAAAAAGGATGTATTTGTGTTTGTATCGAAGTGCCTTACGTGTCAACAAGTGAAGGCCGAACATTAGAGACCAGCAGGTTTGTTGCAACCCTTGCCTATAGCGGAGTGGAAGTGGGAACATATGAGGATGGACTTCGTTGTGGGCCTTCCGAGGACTCAACGGGGTAGTGATGCCATTTGGGTGGTAGTAGACTAGCTGACTAAGTCGGCGTATTTTATTCCTATGCGCGTAAATGACTCAGTAGATTATCTTGCTGACCTGTACATTAGGGACATGGTGAGGTTGCACGGGGTCCCTGTGACGATTGTTTTGGATAGAGATCCGCATTTCACTACTCGGTTGTGGCAGAGTTTGTAGAGTGCCTTGGGCACTAGATTGACCTTTAGTACTTCATATCATCCTCAAACTGACGGGCAATCTGAGCGTACTATTCAGATCCTTGAGGATATGCTTCGAGGCTGTGTCCTTGACTTTTCGGGTTCGTGGGAGAGGCACTTGCCCTCGGTGGAGTTTGCCTATAATAATAGTTTCCAATCGAGTATTGGCATGGCACCGTTTGAGGCCTTGTATGGTCGACCGTGTAGATCTCCTGTTTGTTGGCCCGAGGTGGGAGATGTATATTTGTTAGGTCCGGAGTTGGTTCAGGAAATGATGGAGAAAGTAGTACTTATCCGTAAGAGGCTAGCTACAGCTCAGAGTCGCCAGAAAAGCTATGCCGACGTAGGAGGAGACCCTTGTCTTTTGAGGTGGGAGATCATGCCTTCTTGAAGATATCACCTAGACGGGGCTTGATGATGTTTGGGAAGAGTGAGCGGATTAGGGAAGTTTCTTATTGTTTGGCGTTACCGCCACAGCTTTCTGGGGTTCATGACATGTTTCATATTAGTATGCTTCGGAAATATGAGCCGGATCCATCACACGTGTTGGATTGGACCGATTTAGAGGTAGATGAGGATACCTTGTATGATGAGAGACCAATGAGAGCCTTGGATAGACGGGACCAAGTCTTGCAAGGCAAGACAATTCCCTTGGTAAAAGTATTATGGAAACATCACGGGGTCGAGGAAGCAACTTGGGAACGTGTGTTGGGAGTCCGAGAGAAATATCCGGATTTGTTTGTTGATGCATAAGCATGAAATGGGAATTTGGTCATGCTAGTGAATAGTATGGGCATTGTATATGTTTTAACTTATGAGAACATTGTATGAGTTATGGTTGTTTTGGAAAAACATGGATTCAATATAAACATGGTATATGTTTTAAGAATATAAAATATTGTGGGTGTGGTATCTACTTTGGAAACATTGTGTATGCGGTGTAAAAACTTTTGAAAATTGTGACTTTGATTTAACATCGCTAATGTTTTGGGAAATTGTAAATTTCATTTTTGATTGGGACTGGTGAGTCGAGTCGATGGGAATGGATGATCGGAGAATGGGTCATGGGGATATAATTGTAAGAATAGCCTTGTTGTGGCTGGTGTAATTATGATTTTTGGACTTAATTTGTAATTTCGGGGATGAAATTCTTTAAGGAAGGAAGATTATAGCTATTCCGATTTTTGATCCGTCCTTCGTGGTGTTCTTGTCACGACCTCATTCCGCCCCTAGTAGAATGGTGCCGTGATAGCCAGTAATCCGAGATTTCCGAAGGCCAACTTTCAAAATTCACACACAATCAGAGTATAATATATGGGGCTTACATGTGCAGAAGCAATATATATAAATCTAACTAGTCCATAAGAGCTGTGCATAAGTCAAATGAAATGGCATACATCCTTACATAGCTTTACAACTTGGATATAAGCAGAATAAAATACATATTACATCTTGATTGAAAGGCTGCTCAAGCCGACATAAACAAAATACATGAAATACAAGGTCGAGAGGCATAATCTTCAAGATTGCCGACATAACATGCATCCAAAACATCTTGCAAAACACACATCTCGGCGTCACCGCCTTCATGCTAAACACCTACATATATACATAGAGAGGGTGAGCTTGGATACTCAGTGAATGGTACAAGTAATAAAGGGTTAAATGAATGATTCCCGAGGTTCTTGTCAAAACAATACATATATCATAGCTTGTTCAAAACATGTACTTGGCATAACTTGTATCAAAACATGTACTTGAGCTTTCAAATCTTGCTGGCATGTTTAATAACATCTACTTAATACTTGGGGTGATGACATTCCTGACAAAACAAACCCACCCGTTCATAGACCGTTGGTGGCAAAACAAGGGACTGAACGATCCGTAATCGATTAGTCAACCCACCCGCACAAGGCTGTCGGTGGCAAGGGAGATATCTCGAACAAGAGTGCTACAAAAGTTTAGAGTCCTCTAGCACAAGGGACTTGTACTGCGAAAGTTTAGAGTCCTCCAGCACAAGGGACTTGTACTGCGAAAGTTTAGAGTCCTCCAGCACAAGGGACTTCTCAAAGATGTCATCAAAACAAAGCTTATACTTGGTATATCAAAATAGGGATAATCATTCATGCTTGATCAAATACTTTTCAAAACAAGGCAAGGCTTTATCAAAACTTTATAACATAACTTTATTAAAAATACCACTCACATAGTTCTTGGGACGTCGGGATCAAGGCAAAGGTCCAAGTCCTACAAACACATGGCAAAGCCTATTGAATGCACTCTTAAAAACAAGCTTCACATGAATGCAAATGATCTAGGGAAAACATCTAGGGAAAACATGCTGGAAAACATCTAGGGAAAACATGCTGGTAAACATCTAGGGAAAACATGCTGGAAAACATCTAGGGAAAACATGCTGGTAAACATCTAGGGAAAACATGCTGGGTACCAACCAGGTCCTGGAATGGATGCACAGGGATGATCTAGGCAAAAATGACCTAGCTGGGTGAACTCAGGAGGTCTTGGCCGAGGTGTGGTTACCTAGGCTTCGGTGTGCGGCTCTCTGCCGAGGTGTTACAAGATGCTGGCAAGGGTGTACCATGGTCGGCCTAGATGATGAACATCTCGGCCTAGGTGATGCAGTGGTTAGCCTAGGTGTGCATGCAAGATAGAATAAGGTGCAAGTAATCATGCAAGGTAGGCCAAGGTGAGATACGATGCTTGGCCTATGTGTGGGATCTAGGCAAGAGTGATCTCGGTGATCACACCTAGGGAAATGAGGTCTGGAAATCTGGGTTTCCTCCTTGAAGGACATGAAGAACATGAACATGAAGAACATGAATGCTAAAATCATAACTTGTTATTACAAAATCTGGGATTTCATGCTATGAGTTCGAAAACATGGACCTTGGTACCCATACTTGAAGATCATATGAAAACAAACACGAAAACATGCATCTTGATACAAACTTTCGGATCAAAACATGGTTTTCTTCAAGAACACATGAATATCACTTTCTCTTTCTAAAACCGAACTTCAAAGCAATGCATGGTTCATGAAACATGCTAGATCATGCAATGCGATTAGATCAACATAAAGAATAACAAGAGTAGATCACGAATCTAACCTTAAAACATGGATCTAACGGTTCGATCTCTAGGGATCAAGCTTGGAAATCTACTCCTCTCAAGAACTCCTCTTCCTAGAGCTTCTCTCTCTACCTAGAACAAAGATATAGAAATGATAGGTTTTCTCTCTCTACCGGCTGATTTAACTCTCTGTTGGGACACGTGGCACTACCGGATTGGTTCTCCTCAAAAGGTGATAGAAAGACAAGACATCTGTAAGACAAAGTGTATACAACAAGCTAGATGACATGGGCACTCCGGCATGTAATGATCTCGGCTAAGGACATAGGCTTCAGCAAGTAAGGTCTCAATGATCTCGGCTAGGAAGGATAATACTTGGCCAAGCTGTGCCATACCTCGGCCTAGATGTGCCACACCTCGGTCTAGGTCATTCCAGTCCCGGAACAAGATCACCAGGTGCAAGGATTAAGGATCTCGGATGCCTAGATGATAACATCTCGGCTAATATGCCTAGGTGTTAGTGGAGGTCACCAAAGTGGTTCTAAGATGGTCCAAGGTGTAAGAGGTTCAAAGGTGTGACCTAGGCTTGAGATGACCTAGGCTTAGCATGACCTAGGCTTGGCATGACCTAGGCTTAACATGACCTAGGCTTGACATGACCTAGGCTTAACATGACATAGGCTTGGCATGACCTAGGCTTAACATGACCTAGGCTTGGCATGACCTAGGCTTGACATAGCAGGGAAGGAACAAAGCATGCAAGCAACACTTAAGCAAAACAAGACAAGATTCATGAATGCAAACTTAACAAGACAAAGTTATGTAAATGCACATGAACATGACTAAGACATGAATATGGGTTGTTACAGTTCTAGACTCGGGTTTCATGGTTAGATAATATTATTTGCGTCCTTTTTTCCTACCACTCTTTGAGTTTGAGTTTTGGAAGCTTTGTGAGCTCCTAGTACTTTTGCAGAAAAGAGTTGCTCGCTTGAGCGAGCCTTCTTGCGCTCGAGCGAGGAGTGCATCTGAAAAACTTCTGAAACTTGGTATTTTATGCTCGAGCGAGGCTTCTTGCGCTCGAGCAAGGATACTTGTTGTGTCTGGTCGCTCGAGCGACAACTCCTTCGCTCGAGCGAGCTTGTTTATATCAGTTCGTAAATCAGATATTTTGAATCATTTTTGCAGCACTCTCTCTCTCTCTAAAACTGTCTAGATTTTGAGATCTTTATATTCTCTCTCTAGAAGTCACTTTCTCTCTTTGATTTGTCCAAATCCAATAGGATTTAGGCCTAAGTTCTTCACCAAAGTTGGTCATCACCTCGAGGGCTTCGTTGTGTGCGGTGGAAATCGAGTTTCGACACCATAAATTTAGGCGTTTCGTCTCAATTTTTTCTTCAAAACTTGAGGTAGGGATTTCCTTTGAGTTATATATATGTTTTTGCAAGATCTAGATGATTTTCGAAATCATTCTTTGATTAGATTTGAGAAATTGATTGTTGATTTTAAGAGGATGAGTGATTTTGAAAGAGGGTTTATTTTATTTTCCTTTTAAAATAGAAATTGAGGGTTTTGAACCATATTGATTGAAGAAAGATGATTTTGGAGAGATTCTTCTAAATATTTTGGAGACGAATGGTTTTGGTGAGAAAACTAGAAATTGGGCATTTTTTTTTTTAAAGATGTTGAAAATCCTTGAAAGATGTTGTCATATTTATTTTGTGTGTCAAAATAAATTGATGTTTTGAAAATTGTTTATTAATATATATAAATGATGAAGTTTGTGAAATATGAGAATTGTTGTTCATTTTGAAAATTGTTATTCAAAATGTTGATTTAGTCTTGAGATGGCTACTTTGTAGAGAATGCTCAAAATATGGGAAATGTGTTATCCCTTGGATGAAATGGGAATAAATGTGTATCTATTCATCTTGAGAAATGGCATCAAAAGGAGAAATGGGAATCTTGATCACAATTGTAGTATTGTGTGAAAGAATTGAAAATGGAAGAATTGTTGCATTATGTTGATTATTGTTGCATTGGCATATCAATTCATTTAATTACATTAAACTTTGAACGTTGATTTGAAAACCTTGCATTGAGAAAGGAATGTTGAAAAACAAGTTTTCATGAAATGGTTTTGGGATAAAGACGGTGGTAAGTCTTGATAGGTGGTGTAGATGAAATTAATTAAGTTGGCCTAAGTGTCCTTGGTGAAAGACCAGAAAGTCGCGCGGATAGGTGTCGAGCCTTCCGGTTAATACCAGTAAAAATGGACAATTGGTATTACTCGTATAGTCTACTTGCAGACAGCAGACACGGATTACCAGAATTGTATTTAACCGCCCCCTGAGTTAAAATTGGTTAATTTTGAATAGTTGATGTTGCATGACATCAGTTGAGCATAATGATTTTCAAATGAAGAAGTGTGCCTTACTTTTAAAGATACGGCATGGCATGTGCATTCATCTCTTGAGATTTGTATAAAATGTATATACTTTGTTTAGGATTTTCTATTGGGCTTTATGCTCACCCTACCAGATTTTTGTGCAGGAAAAGACGTGGTGAATCCGCCTAATTGAGGGCATGGAAATGTGTGTGTTGAGAGCACAAAAGTTCTCATTTGTTGTGATCTTATTTGTAACCATTTTGTGTAACCGGGCTTAAGCCTTGGAAGATTGTAAACCTCTTGGGGGTGCTTACTTGGCTATTTACTTCTTGTTGAATCAATATAATATCGCATGAGGAACTATTATTATTATGTAATGCAAGTATGGGAAGTTATATTTGGTTTCCTTTAAAAGAACCATGATTGTTGCATTATCATTTGGGCTAGAAATTTAGGGCGTTACACAAAGCGACATCTCGCTTCATACCCCTCCACCAAAACTGACAACTAAGATCATGATACATTTTTGTGCCTCCCGGATGTATCGCAAGGCGTGAGTGATGGAACTCTCGAAATACTTCCCCTCTACAAGATTCTAGTACAAACAAACAACCTAGGTATCGTACAGTTAGATCTGAGTGGACGTTCAAACCTTTCTCCTCCTTCCCATTGGAAATTTTAACACGTATTAACTCCACTTCATGGTCTCTTTGTTGTGCCTCTATAACCTTACAAATTAAGATAGGTTGAGTATTCATTGTGAACAAGGTAGCACTCTCGTCGGACTCACCCAAGTGCAAACCAAACTTGCCAATAGCACCTAGTATATCCCATTCTCAAATGGCCACACTTGCCAAACTACTCATAGATTTTCGACTCAAAGCATCAGCCACTACATTGGCCTTCCCCGGATGATAGTGTAACTCGAAGTCATAGTCCTCTATAAATTCCATCCACCTCCATTGACGTAGATTCAAATCTTTCTGAGAAAACAAATATTTAAGACTCTTATGATCGGAGAAGACCTCGAACTTCTCACCATACAAGTAATGCCTCCAAATTTTCAAGGCAAAAATTACCGCTGCTAAGGTAATTCTTTTCATGAGTTTTCAATTGTCGTGATCCATAGGCCACAACTTTTCCCTCTTGCATTAAGACACAACTCAGTCCATTCCCAAACGCATCACAATATACCGTGTAATCCAAACCCCTTTCCGGAATTATCAAGACCAGTGCTGTAGTCAATCTAGTCTTAAGTTCTTGGAAAGACTTTTCACAAGCCTCATTCCACACAAACTTGATACCCTTCCTAGTCAACCTAGTCAAAGGTGCAGCTAGTCTAGAGAAGTCTCTTACAAAATGTCGATAGTACCCCGCTAACTCCAAGAAACTCCGAATCTCAAAAACATTTTTGGGTTGTTCCCAATCCTGTACAATGTCTATCTTTGAGGAGTCTACAGTTACTCCCTCACTCGACACTACATGGCCCAAAAATTTCACTTCAGTTAACCAAAACTCACACTTATCAAATTTGGCATACAAACGGTGCTCCTTAAGCAATTCAAGCACTACTCGCAAGTGAGCCTCATGTTCTTGCTCGGAGGTTGAATAAATTAAGATGTCGTCCACAAAGATGACCACAAAAAGGTCCAAGTATTCTCAGAAAATTCGGTTCATCAAATCCATAAAGGAAGCCAGTGCATTAGTCAACCCAAAAGGCATTACAAGGAATTCATACTGGCCATAACGCGTACGAAAGGCCGTGTTCTGGATGTCCTCCTACCAGACTCTTAACTGATGGTATCCCGACCTCAAATCTATCTTTGAGAAGCAGCGAGACCCTCTAAGCTGGTCAAACAAATCATCTATTCTAGGTAGAGGATACTTGTTCTTAACGGTAACTTGATTCAACTTGCGGTAATCAATACACAACCGCAATGACCCATCCTTCTTCTTCGCAAAGAGAGCTAGCGAAAAGAGAGCCGGCGCTCCCCAAGGCGATGTACTAGGGTGAATGAAGCCCTTGTCTAAAAGCTCTTGGAGTTGAATCTTCAACTCATGCAATTCGGCTAGTGCAAGTCTATATGGCGCCATTGAAATTAGTGTCGTGCCAGGCACTAAGTCAATGGAGAACTCTATCTCCCGGTGGGGTGGTAAATTGGTAAGATCCTCTGGAAAGACGTCCGAGTATTCACAAACTACTCTTGGTAATACAACACGAGCCCCGTCACTCTCATTATTCAAGAGAGTTGCAAGAAGGCCACTAAGCCTGCTCCTACTATGAGGGTCAAAGACTGGTGACAAAACCCTATCAACTCGGTTCCCCAGAAAGTAAAAACAATCACCACTCGAGGTGCACACAGTAACTCTCTGAAGGTAACAATCAATCACAGCTCAGTACGAACATAACCAATCCATGCCTAAAATGACATCAAAACTCAACATGTCTAGCAACACAAAAGCAAATGGAAGTCGGCGCCCGGCAACTTCTATCTCACAACCTCGACATCCCCAGTCTAAATCAACCGAACCTCCAACAGGTGACTCTACTCTGAGCGGAGACGCTAACTGTGCCACTTCTAACCCCAATGCGGAAGTAAATGCAGTAGATATAAATGAATGAGAAGCACCCGTGTCTATCAACACATTAGCCAAAGTATTATACACAACAAAAATACCTCTCACAACTGAGGATCCCGGTAACTACTCTGGCGCAGTAAAAGCATACACACGCCCCTATGGCCTTTGATGAACTTGCTCCTCTCTTGGAGCATAGGCCTAATGCACTAACTGAGCCAAAACGGCTCCCTGATTGGTTCGTAAAGTTTGAACTAAATGAGCCTGCTGGTGGCTCTGAGTTTGCCTCGACCCTAATGCGCCAGATACGCCTTCCAATTGTGGGCAAGTCCTCTTCATGTGCCCCAGCTGACCACATTGGAAACAACTAATCCCTTGTCTCTTATTCTGAGGTTGACTCTAAGATCGGTTAGGTGGTGGTAACATCAACTGCAATCCTCCCTTCTGTGGGCACGCAAAGGATTTGTGACCTGGTTGGCCACTGTAGACACCCCATTTTTGACCGTCCTCAAGACTTGGACGTCACTGTTTGAACACTCGGTGATCATCCATGCTTGTGTTCATTTTGAGTTCCCGGAGGTCTCGGCCGCGCACCTTGCCTCAAGATCTCTCAACTTGTCTGTTTTGTGCTTGGTTGGACCAAACATTGGTAGGTTTTTGCTTTAGAGGGTAGAGAGTGGCTTGTTTGCCATTCCCTCAACCCACCGGCCATGGCATGATGCCACCGGCCTTGTTTCCTTGCCATCGGCCAAAGGTTGTAGCCGGTCGGCACCTTTTGTGGTCGGTCGGCCACCTTTGTTGGTCAATTGGCCATTTTGGCTGGTCAACCCCCTTCCATCTACTTTTGGCAGATATTTTATGCCAGCTGTCACAGCTGACATCCACATTTAACCCCCTCCATACACGTGTATGGAGGAATTTGTCTCTTGCTTAGCTTGTTTTGGAAGCTTTGCGAGATAGGAATTCTATAAAGAGGGAGCTTCTCCTCCCTCCTCAAGGTTGGTGGCTAAGTTCCAGAGGTCTGAGATTAGGGTTTAGGATTATGTATCTATCTATCTCTATATCTCTCTCTCTTTTGGATTTGTGTGTGTATAAGTGTGTTTTGTTCTTACTTTTGTGCACAAGCACCTAGTATTACACTATACCTTGGTTGCTGAGGTGCCAAAGGGTTGTTCTTGAAGTTCTTGGGCTGGTTTTGACCTAAGGAAGGTGTTGGAGCTCTCTTCTTGAAGAAGGTCTTCAAGGGTAAGAACCTTACCCCTTTGTTCCCCATTTTTGCACAAGCTTTTGACCTATCTTGCATCTGTTTTTAAGCTTAGTGTATAACTAGTAAAAGTTCTAATTTTACTTGCTTTTGAACTTTGTTTAAAGTTGTTTTGAGGTTTGGGGTTGTTTACCCCCTCTTAGGCCTTGTTTGGCCTCGTTTTTGTGCTATTTTTGTGAGCTCCGGGACCACCTTGTATCGGTCTTCCCACCACTGAAATCACTGAAATCCAGAGGGATTTCAGTGGTGGGGATGGTGTTTTGAGGTCCTAAGAAGGACAGGGCCATCCCCTCTCCTTGTTGTCTTCAATACTTGTCATTTTAGCCTCATGTGTGAGCACCTTGATTAAGTTCATGTTGGCCATGTCTTAGCTGTTATTTGTGGTTATTTTGCCATGTTATAGCACTGTTTTAAGTTGGTTTAGACACACCATGCATGCTTTGCATACTTGTCTTGTAATGCCATGAAATTGCCTTAACATGCATCATGATGTACAATGACTTTCTAGCATGATTTTGGCTTAGCTTTGTGAAGCTTTTATGCATGTTTTGGTATGCTTAAGGTCTAATTTTGGTTGTTTGGGCCATCCATGACTTGCTTTGTATAGCTACCATGCAACCTAGCTTGTAGGCTTTGAGTATTGGATCTTCTAGCATGCTTTACTTGCATTGTTTCAGTGACTTGGAGTCACTTACCATGTCATTTCAGTCCATATGGCATGCTTGTTTACTCACAATTGATACTTCTTTAATGTCTTAAAGAGTTTGTGTTTCATGCTCCATGTTTGTGCCATTGTGTATGCCATCATGTGTAGGCATTTGGGATGCCATCTAAGTGTGGTTTTGGCCTTGTTTTGGTCTGCCTTGGGACTTTTTTGAGTCCCTTTGGCCCTTTGAGGCTTGGTTTGTATGGCCATGGCTTGAGCCCCTTGGCTAGCCTTGAGTTTTGGGCTTGATTGCATGCTGTGCTTGATTTATTTAATTGGTTTGGCACCTTTTCTAACATGATTTCAGAGCTTACAATGTATGCCATTTGTCCATGTTTGTCCCTTTTAAGTGTGCTTAAAAGTTGCTTCTTTGTGCTTAAGTTTTGAACCATGTATCTATGCATGTTTGTATGTACATTTGCCTTCATGTGCTTAGCATATTGGCCACTGTTTTGGGCTTATTAGAGAGCTGTTCATCTTGGTGTAAGTCCATCCTTCGCATGTTATCTCATGCTCGCCTTGCGTGTTATTACATACTTGGCCTATTGCATGTTGTCGCATACCTGAATCACATTGCATTTGGCATGCATTTCCTTTGTTAAGCTGCTTTACATGTTTCCATACTAAGTCCCCTTCACATGTTGTTACATGTTGCTCATTAGCATTATCGTTACATGTCTCGCATGCTTGTTTGCTTAGGTTGTGTGCCTAGTACACATTGCTTGTTTGCATGCTCATATCGCATACTTAGCTCGCATGCTTAGGTTGCATTTTGCATGCGTGCCTTGCCTCTTGATCAAGCATGATAGAGGTTGGGTCCCTTGTTTGTTTGGTGTGCATTTCATTTGGCAGTGAAATGGCACACTTGGCCTCTTTGGCGATCACGCATTGAAATACGTGATTGGTGGCCCGAGGGTCGAGGACCATCCTCCCTTGAGTTCATGACATGATAGGGAGTTTGGTTGTGCAAACATTTGCTTTGAAATGCATTGCCATGCTTTGTCTACCCTCTGCTGCCGTCAAAACAGGGTTCTGCAGGAAGATATGGTCGACCGACCACTCTCGGTGCCGATCAACCAACAATGGATGGCCGAGAGCATCATAGATGGTCGATGACCACTTTACCATGGCCGGTGACCATTCCTCTTGGCCGGTGACCTTCCACAGTGATTAGGGAATGATGCTGAAACATCCTTGGGACTCGTGCAGTCTTCAGAGATGCAGAGCAGTGTAAACAGAGGTAGCTTGTGCATGGTGGTGGATTTCCGAGCGGAGCCGAGTACGCATGCATTGGACCCTCTTCCCGAGGCTGTTTTACCGCTTTATTAGCTTAGTTAGTTTGCTTAACTAGTTAAGTGATCTGTAACTATTTAATTAGCTTGTTAGTTAGGTAAATTTGTATTATTCTTTTGGTCCCTCCGAGAGAGGGCGAATTGTGTAATAAGCGTGCGTGTGTGTGATGCATGTCTTCCAACCCCCACTTCTTTCTTTCTTCCCTTTACTTACCTACTTTTGATGGTTAGTATTAGGACATGTTTTGATTAGCATACTTATGATAGCATGTTTGCATCCATTCATTTGTATTGCATGCACCGGGCTCGGCACATCATACTAATTGCATAGTATTTCAAATCTAACTTGAATATATGTTATCTGCTGCATTTCACATGCCATCCATAGATTAGCCGGGCCTATTCTAGCTGCATTTTGCCTGCGATGCATTAGCCACCTTAATATGGACTTGGATCATATATCTGATTACTAACATGTTCCTTGTTTTGGCTTGGAGTACTAGGTGAGTGTTTATGCTTTAGCATCTCGCATGAGTGTGAATGTTAACATGAAAGCATGCTTGCCATGAGGCTAACCGCTTAGTTGATTTACTGCCTGAATGCCTGTGGGTGAAGGTTGGATTGTTTGAATTGGAATAATTCATTGAAATCTGTATTTTAGCCTACTTGCGAGTAGCAAAACTCAAATCATTTTCCAACCAAACGGATATGCAATGCTTTGTTCCAAATTAGGCAATCTAGTCTATACTTGTGTGTTGTGCGCATCACATAATAATTCTAGCTAATTAACCGGAATAAGAACACATGTGTTTTCAAAAACTAGATATCATGGTTAGTAGAGCCCGATCTTTGATCGGGCGAGCGGGGGTGCTCATAGCTGACCTTCCCCAATCGTACCCAAGTTCCCGAGCCGAGGTAACTTTGGTGATGACGGACACGTGGCCTTAGGCAAACGAGTCAGGGTTTCCTAAATTCCTCCAAAATAAAATATTTAGGTGGCGACTCTGTATCTGGCAAAGCAGTCCATGATTGACACTTCTTTACAAAAATCTGTTTTCCAAAACGATTTGCCAGATTTGGACTCTTTGGTGATTTATCAATCTGACATTGCACATTGTGAGATCAGATTAAGAACCGTGACACAAATTGAGTCCGAACTGTGGAGGCACGGAGGCCCGAGGACGCGTCCACAGTTTCTGGCGACTCTACTAGGGATTTAGAGAACTTGACCCGAACTCATGATATCTTGTTTTGATTACACTTATGTGTCTCTTTGCATTGCATTTGCATTGGTGCGCCTAGGACACCGTGTTTGTCGTCTGCTATTCCTGAACGGTTTGCCAGAGGCCCGCTTCGAGAAGCGTGCCATAAGGCTGACCGGTTACGGGCTCTGCCACAATGGGAACACAAACCCCGGTTTTCACCGGGGCACCCTTTTTGACCATTCGATCTAGTGCATATTCAGAATCCATAGTAACCATTCCAAGCTAGGACAGGTTGCTTACCCGATTATAGGTTGTTTGAAACCACTGCGTGCGTAGTGAAGCCCTAGCTCCTAACAAAATAGGACAGGGAAACCCTACCCCAACATAGGGGAGTTTTGGCGCTTGCTTGCTTGTTATGTGCTTTTTGAGTTGACCTCTACAGGGAATGCATATATCAGTTTGCAAGTCTGAGTATCAGGCCTGAGGGTATCAGTATCATCAGTGTTTTGAGGAATCAGTTATATCTGCGGGTATCAGAATCAGTTTTTTTGGGCAGTGATTTTGTGGAACAATGATCAGTAGTAGAGTACAGCCGTTCAGCTATGCCTGTGTCTGTTCTGATAAAGTTGGGCTGAAACACTGCTTGTTTTCTCTTTCAAGGTTTAGAGATTTGGGTCCAGAGGTTTAGTGTTTTCCTTCGCTGAGGCAAGGCAGATATCGGATCCGTCGGTCACCGGTTGCATAATCTCCGTTCAGTTCAGCGAACTTATGATGATACAAAATTCAGAGAAATTGTCGTTATGGCAGCTGCATTAGACCAAGGAATCATCTTGCAGGATGAGACCAATGTTGATATACCGCATCCGCCCAGGTCGCCTGTCGCGCACCCGATCTGGACACCCCAGTTGTTTCAAGCTCGTGAGCCCACAACATTTGAGTTTGATAAGAATGATTGGTGACCTTCAGAGGTCTGTGGTTGACCTCACTTATGAAATGTCGGCTTCACTGCCAACTACATCATATGCCAGGAATTTTGTACCGCAGGAGCCCCCGCTACTGGGGCGAATTGTGATCGAGCTCAGCCAACCTGAGGTTGTCTCAAGCTATAACAATGACGTGTCAACAACAACAGGGTTTCGCTCTGATATAGCAACCCAAACCCTCGATCAAGCTGAGGCTAGAGGTAAGAACAAAGTGGGAACAGATGCTGATCCCGTTGAACAACTTCTGTGGGCAGTCGAGGCTTTGAAAGCCGGGGGGTTCAATAAACAGCGAGTATTCGCAGTTGTGGCTAAGACTGTGGATGATGTTTTCCCCACTCCAACTGAGGGGAGTTCCCACCAAGCGAAAAATCGAGATAGGCCCCATCATGCCAGAACAATTCCCTCCAATCCCAACCCCGCACCAGGAAAAGATCAGAGAGCCAAGGCAGCACCTGCCAATCCTTTTTCGAGTACATCCAGCAAAGGTCCACAGACTTCGAAGTATCTACCCCGAGGGCGCAGAGTCTTTCACGCCCTCTACATGCCTTTGTCTAAAGCACTTCAAATCCTGGCGGAAAAAGGCCATCTCAAACCTCTTGAGCCTTGGCCTCTCCGTAGTCATCTTCCAGCCGGCCATGATGCTACCTAGTACTGCGTGTATCATCAGCAAACCGGTCACAGCACCGACAACTGTTTTCGTCTTCGCCACAAAGTGCAAGATTTGATTGACAATGAAGTCATCCTCCCGAAGTCATCCTCCCGCCAAGTTCGGCAAAGTTTGTCACCACTGGGTTATTGGATTTCGAGGATAGCACGAGTATGTGATTAGGGGTTGGACCACCTGCGGGCGGCGCTCGGCGTATTTCAGATGTCGCGTCTGGCACTCATTGTTTTGAGCATTTGCGAATGCTGGTTTGTGTAATTTCTGGCTTGGGTGTTGAGTCAGTTCTTTGGTTTTGTTTTGAGTTTGTCTCATTGTTTTGAGTCAATCTTTTTGCTTAAGGGTCTGTCTTGTTGTATCGAGTCAGTCCCATTGTATAGAATGTCGGGTGATTCCGGGGATGTTACCTCAGGCATCACCATTTTGTTTGCCTTTTTCCTTTCTTTTGAGTCTGTCTCTGCTGTGGAGCCAGTTGCAACCAGGAAATCTGAACGAAACAACTGTGGTTGTCATGTTTTGTGCCTATTGCTACTTTGAGCCTGTTGTGCCAGCAAGTTTGAATGAAACGACAGTCTATTTCACCTGCTCTTCTGTGCCTTGAAATCATTGCATTAACCTAAAGTTTTTCAAAACTTTTTGAACATTGTATTGAAAACAAAGAGGAAGGAATCCCTCGGGGTTTGCAAAAATTTGATCAATTGAGAGAAAGAGAGGCGTGCTAAGCCCTTAATGAATGAAATCATGTTTGTTAACGTGAGTACTGAGAAGGATCCCGGCTTGATCCAGATTAGTCCCACACCGTCTTCAGCACGAGCGATTAGTCACTTTCTTAAAAGATTTCAAAAAATGTTTTGCGCAGTTCTGCGAAGACCTGTGTGGAATCGCTCTTGAGATTGTGCAGCTTAGGATCGCTCTCAACCTCAAGATTCAACCCCCTTTTTGCTTTCAAACCTTGAACTCGAATTCGGAATGTTCGACGGTCAACCACAATATGAGGCCTGTGTGGCCAGATTCAAAGCACCCCTCGAGCTAGGGGCAAAAATATCAAACGTGCTCGAAGAGCCGAAGATAGATCATTCTGCAAATCAATGAAGACTGGTCAGAATGCCAAATCCTAGAAAGGAGGAAAGAAGAAAGTATTGCTGAAGGACAACTGGGTTCCTATCCACAACACTAGGGGTAAATTCAGCCCCCTATTGGATGGACTTCTACATCATCAGCGAACAACAGCCACTCTCCTGGATTCAGATGACTTCAGGATCTCAAAACCATTTGACATGGACAAAGCTACACTTTTACCCTTGAGAGGCTCGCTGGGTCGAAAACCCGGAAGGGCGACTCAGGCAAAAGTTAGAGCAAGAAAAAAAAGAAGAAAGAGAAAAGAAAAAAAAAAAGAAGAAAAAAAATACAAAAGAATGAAAAGAATTGAAAAGAAAAGAAAAACATAGCTCGCAAGGTTGAAAACCCAGAAGGGTGGCCTTGGCATAAGTTAGAGCGTAAAAGGTAAGGGTTAATACACGAGTGTACCTAAACCCGAACTACGTAAGGCTTGATTCCCATGTTTGGGATACGTAGGCAACTTCATTCTGAAGTCTAGCCAGAAACACTTCCAATTCGATTGTGTCCATGTAATGGTTTTGATCATCTTTGCCTTCTTTATATCCGAGAGTTCGGTTGTGATCGTCACTCAATGTAGACAAGGGACAACTTTTCGTTGCCATACAAAGCGCTGCGGTGCCATTCAAACAAGGGGCAACTTTCCGTTGCCATACAGTGCCGTTCACACAAGGGGTAATTTTCCATTGTTATGGATCTAAGGTTGCGCATCTCAAGAGTAGGTTCCGTGCTCGTTGAGCAGTGGCTGTTCGCAAAAATAGTTTTTGAGAATTTTTACTGAGGTTGACTAATTTTCTCGAAAATTATTCCATTTTTCCAAAACTGGACCCTCTTTCTTGGACCCAAAAGAGGAGAATTTTCAGTGCTCATAACCTGACTTGCATGATTTCAAATCAGAAAATCGAACAAGCATGTTAATCTAACTCTCATATTGATTAAAATTGTTTTAGTAGAAAACAAAAACAAAAAATGGTCAAAATGATGAACTAGGGGCACAGTTGAGTCAGGTGTCCTGTCTTTTCCCCATTGTCAACACACTTGCCAAGAAGGGCACCGTATTTGCTAGAAAAAGCACAACTGAAGCTAACCGAAAAGGGCTGAAAGCTCTTAATATCCTCCAAGCAGCGAGGTGTCAACCCAAGCGCGTAGCGGAAATTGGAATGGATCAAGATACTCCACTCCTTATCCGTGGCACCAACTAGACATCACTGAAAGAATGGCCGCGAGCTGGTATGTTGGGCATTAACCCACAATCTTCTTGTTTATCCATTAACCACCCAGGGGAGGGATAAAAAAAATGAGAGATTAAAGAATAGAGAGGTGTACAATGAGAGAAAAAGTGAGAAAAGGGCTTTTTCAGAAAAAACAGAGCCTGAGTGCTGAGTGATGTGAGGATCACAAAGAAGAAAGGGTGGGAAACAATACCCGGAGGAACTGGCTCCTCACAAACTGAAGTTTCTAATCTTTGTAATACGTCTGAGTGTCGTGTCTTTTGTTTTGTCTGCCTCGATTCTTGTCTTGAGTCGTTTTGTCTTTAGGTTGTATACCTTTTGTTTTCCGTTGTTGAGTCTTTTCCGCTGTGTTCAGTCATAGGCTCAATACCCATTCGAGAATTCATTTCTCATTTTCAAAATAGTTTGTTTTGTGCTCAGAGTGCTGTGCCATTCTCCACGTTTGTTCTTCCACATTTGGAGCATCTGAGTATGTTTCAACTTCTGCCAATTCCATCTTTGCATCCCGCCTGTTCGGATTGAAATGTTTGTCCAGAATCAGCTGTGTGCCGAATAAACCAAGCGCTGTGCTATGGGCTGTATGTTCAGAATGAGCAGTATACTGTACGAGCTGTGTGTATGAGCTGTGTGCCGAATGAATAGAATGTTGTATTATGGATTGTGAGTTCAGAATGAGCAGTATTCAGAGTGAGTTGTGTGTTAAGAATGAGCAGTCTATGTATTGAATATGTTGGGGACTCGTGATTAGTTCCGCTGCCAGTTGCCTTCTGGTATTGATTTTGCAAAGTCACACCTGTGTTACTTCAATTTGCTTATTGAGTTGTTGCTTATTTGCTTATCGAGTTGTTGCTCATTTGCTTACCGAGTTGTTGCTCATTTGCTTATCGAGTTGTTCCTCATTTGTTTACCAAATTGCTGCTCTTTGCTTATCAAACTTGTTAAGGTCTTATTGTTGAGTATTGAGTTAATTTGTTTTATTTGTTACGCTGGCCTACCTGACCTGGTAATACATGCATGTTCAAGTCCCATTCGATTACATTGTTATGTAATATGATGTTATGTAATGTAATGCGATGCGATGCGATGAGCTGCGACGCGATGCGATGCGATGTACAAATGTAACACTTTTTCAGCAAAAAGCTTGTTTCATTCCATCATCTTTTCAAGTACATAGTTTTGAAGAAAATAAAACCTGCCTGCGGCAGTACAGTGTGCTCAAACTACCAGCAAAAAGAAGAGTAAAACAAAAAGAAGAAAGGCAACAAAAGTCTGAATCAGCATCAGTCACATCAGGCCTGAGAGTCTGTCCTCGTCCTCTTCCTGGATGAAGGTCTAGGAGCATCCTCGCCGACTCCGCTATCTGAACCAAAGCCCGAGTCATCTCCAGTCTCGTCCTCAGACGACTCCGCCTCCGCCTCTGCCTCAGACTCATCATCATCTGGAATCGGCGCCCGTGAGCTGCTCCCAACATGAATGTGCCCCGCTTTGGTGCGGGGGTGAACTGTGGTCCCTTGACCTGCTCTCCCTCCTCCTCGGACAGATATGGATGGTCCTGCTGGAACACCTCCTGCAGCCGATGTCTGGAATGGGGCCTGAAAAGGACAAATGGTACATGCATCAGTGATGCTACAGAATGCAGTGTATGAGTATAGTGTATGAATGATGTTGAGCAGTGTATCAAAATAGAATGCAGTGTATGAGTACAGTGTATGAATGATGTTGAGCAGTGTATCAAAACAGAATACAGTGTATGAGTACAGTGTATGAATGATGTTGAGCAGTGTATCATAACAGAATGCAGTGTATGAGTACAGTGTATGAATGCCGTGAGCAATGCTGTGAACAATCCGTAGGGATACAATGTATCAATGCCGTGAGGGCCGTGTATCAAGTGCCACGTTGACAGTGCGATGCATCAGATTATGTATGAAACAGATTATGCGCAATTTGAGATTGTGGATTGAAAGAGCTTACCGGGATACTATAAATGGCCAGCAGGTCGAGGCTCTGCTGTAGCATCCCCATCACGGAAGCAGTCAACTCCAAGGACTGGCGGGTGTACTCGGCGGAAGTCTGCAAGAGTGTTAGAAACATCAGTATTCTGCGGAATATCAAGAAAAATGAAATGAGATAACTGTACAGGATGCAAAGTACAGTAGTACATACTGGAGGCAAGCCATAGAATCCGACTAGCTCGTGATCAGGCAGAGGGGAAGTGATGGGGATCTGGTAAGTCTCCCCGCCCTGCCCTCGGCATGTCATCATGGTAGGCAGTGCAGGCCAATCAGCTCTCTGCCCTCTCTGAGACCCACTCCTACCACGGGCCCGAGCCATCCTCGGTGCTTCCGCTCTTGCTCCAGCTACCAGTGCCGCAGGCCTCTCCCTCTCAGATCGGCGAGCACTACTCAGAGGCCGCATAATGTAGGTCTGGACGTACTCCGCATAGTCGCCTTCGCCTCTAAAACGCTCTGCATCCCATCCGATCGTGTAATCGGCCATGTCCTCGAAGGAGAACCTCTCAGTGTGCCTCATGTGGGCAGGGGGCGAACCTGGAACTATCTACTCTGATAAACCTAAGGTCTGGCGCAGGAAGTGCTCGCCTAGGTACCAAGCCCGACAGACCGAGCCCTCCAGCAAAATCCTAAATTGGGCAGTCTCCTCAGCGCCCGCATACCGCTCTCGAACTGTGGCTGGCAATGGAGCCCAAGGCTGCGAGGTGATCTATAAATGATATGCAGTTTGTTATCTACTGTTATCGAAAGAATAATGTAAAGCAAAGCTTAAATGAACTGCAAATTCTAAAATACCTCTGCGGCGGTGATGGTATCGAAATATCGTCGGAAGAATATGAGAGACTCCCGTGGTCTCCGCTCACACCTCACGTCGAAGCGGCAAGAGAATGGAACGCCGAGGGGGACCTCCTCGTCTGGCACTGGGGCAAGCCTCGGGAAGTAGGCGTAGACCCACAACTATAGAAGTGTAACAGGGCAAATACCAGTATGCTTATCAGACAAAGCAGAATGCAGAATAAAGCAGAAATCGCAGAACCGTGTATTGTGCAGTGTATTGTGCAGAGTGTACAGTGTGTGCAATATACAGTTAGTGTAAAGCAGATTATATGTGTGCCGTGTGTGCAGTATACGACCAGTGTGAAGCAGGCCGCAGTGTGTGCAGTGTACAAAGTACAGATAATGTAAAGCGGAAATGTAAAACAGAAAAGAAGATGTACCTCCCAAGCTCGCCAGTAGCCCCCGTGCAACTGTCCGCTGCAACGGGAGGATGAGGTTATATATCCATAAAGAGTGGCCAGGCTAGCGCCACCCCAGTCGTAGCCGCGGATCTTGGTCACGTCAACCAGTGTACTTAGTAGACAAAGGGCCACAGTGTTCGCCCGGTCGGCGAAGAGAGCGGTCCCCAGCAGGAACATAAGAAAGCTGTGTGCATACTGCTCCACCTCCTCCTGAGCCATCGGTGCCTCCAAAGCCAAGGATGGCTGAATCCTGAAGTGGTCCTCAAACCACGAGTACCTCACAAATCCCGGGCGGGCAAGAGGTAGCAGCTCGCCAAGCAAGTATATCTGAGTAGCCTCCCACTCATCCATATCTGTATCGAAGGGGATCGGATCACCCCCTACCCCGATGCCGGTAAGCATCGAGAAGTCGAAGGAGTCATCGTCATGTCCCCGTGGCAGAAAGGTGGAAGGAGTCGGTGGTGTCCCACCACCTCTCCACCAAGGCAGCAAGAAGAGGCCTGCTCGTAGTAAGGCGCGAGAGTCCCCTGCAGAAAGTGCCGAAGCCGGCCTGGTCGATGATGCGGCGGACTGCGTCTGGTAGCTCCATGTACCATCCCCGAGCGGCAACGTTCCCATACCCCCGGAAGGCATGGGAATCTCCCTGTGGTCAAAACCAATAGTTGCAAAGCAGTGTTACAAATACAGTGTTGAGTGCACTCAGAATTAATGAAAATGCAGCGTGTGTACACGTGTTCAGATTCAAACAGATATCGGGTGCGGGTGTGCTCGCAGTGAACTACAGGATGTGATGTGTCAGTGTGTTTGAGTGGTTCAGTGGAAAATGCAGCATGTGTACACGTGTTCAAATTCAAATAGATATCGGGTGCAAGTGTGCTCAGTGAACTACGGCATGTGGTATACCGGTGTATCCGGGCTAAACAGTTAAAGAACATAATCGACTTTTGCAGTTGTGTATTCTGCGTTGCGGAAAATGAAACAGAGAAGAGTGTACCTTAGAAGCGCCGTAAGACAGATGTGACTCTGGATCGCGCAGTAGAAGCTCTGTTGGCACGCCCCTAGCAAAACTCCTAAACTGGGGAAGACCGTCGGGAGGAAGCACGTGTATCGCCGGCCTGTAGGTCGCCGGGTCAAACGGTCGAATGCTCAAAGGCAAGAGCTCAACCTTGGGTCCATATCCTGCTCCGGGGGAGTCCCGCCTCGTGGAATATCATCCGTCATCTCAAGAATGGTGTGAAAACGGCCAAGAATGTGAAAAACAGGCGAGAATGTGAAAAGTCAACTGAAAAGTCAACCCCGAGAGGGTGAAAAATGGGCAGAAAGGTCAGAGTCTGGAAAAGGCACAAAGATCGAGGAAAACTCGGGGGAAATGAACCCCAAGTGATGGGAATCGAGAAAGAGACACCGAAAACAAGTTTTGTTCGGTTCGAAACGTGCAAAATGCGAAGGATTTCGTGAATCGAACGATGAAAAAGGCTCTAAAACGCGACAAAAGCGAGGATTGAAGGTTCGAAAATAACCTAGAGAGAGGGGGGAGAAGTTTTTGAGCTTAGGCAAAGTGAAAATATAGGGCTAGAAGCCCTATATTTAAAGACCCTTGGCCAAAGGACAAAACTGCCCCGATACAGGCATTTTTGGCCGGTCGGCCAAATATATGGCCGATGGACTTGTTTTGTGGCCAATGGATGGCCGGTGGTCTTCCCTGGTGGCCGGTGAACCTCCTACACTATTGTTTGGGTCATTTATGTGGTTTGGGACCTTCTTTGTTCAACACAGTGCAAGAGAGTGCATTTTCGAAGCTTAGCCGGCCTTCGTGTTGACCTCGAGCCGTGTCTTCTGTGCGCGGTACTTGATGTGTACACGGCGTATCCTTTTTGCATCCTTTTGTCTCTTGCGGGATTCGGAAGTTGCTTTAACTACGTTGCGTTACAAAGTTTTGTCGTGAACGCGCGTGGGCTATACGTCATTTCACTCGCGTTGTTATGCACACATTTCGTGCGTTGTCACAGACGCCTTGCTTGCACTGTTATGCATCTTCTTTAGGTAGCATTGTCATGCGTACCTCACATGCATTGTCATGCACTCCCACTCGCATTGTTATGTACATATGTTATGCGTTGTCACGCACGCCACATTTGCATTGTCATGCATTTCCTTATCATGCATTGTCATGCATGTCTCATTTGCATTGTCATGCATTTCTCTTATCTTGCATTGTTATGCGTGTTTCATATGCATTGTCATGCATCTCTCTACCGCGTTATCTAGTATGCCTATTTCATTGTACATAGCATACATTACATACATTCATTGCATATAGAATATATATTGCATTGTAGTGCACTCCCACCTGCATTGTCATGCACTCTTCCCTTGCGGCGACACGCATGTTTCGCTTCCACCTGCATTGTCATGCATTCTTCACTTGCGTCGACACGCATGTTTCGCTTCCACCTGCATTGTCATGCACTCTTCACTTGCGTCGACACGCATGTTTCGCCTCCACCTGCATTGTCATGCACTCTTCACTTGCGTCGACACGCATGTTTTGCCTCCACCTACATTGTCATGTATTCTTCACTTGCGTCAACATGCATGTTTCGCTTCCACCTGCATTGTCATGCATTCTTCACCTGCATCGACACGCATGTTTCGCTCCCACCTGCATTGTCATGCATTCTTCACTTGCGTCGATACGCATGTTTCGCTCCCACCTGCATTGTCATGCATTCTTCACTTGCGTCGACACGCATGTTTCGCTTCCACCTGCATTGTCATGCACTCTTCACTTGCGTCGACACGCATGTTTCGCCTCCACTTGCATTGTCATGCATCTCGGTACATGCATTTACTGCATTATCCATCTATGGCTTGTGCCTTTCCATGTGGAGCTTGGTCTGGTATGTGCCCATACTTTTCACGTTGAAGCACGGTTATGATATTATGTGTACGCACCTAGTGTTGAGGGTGACGGCACTGTTTCCGTGTTAGACGTGGTTTGTTTGTGTCCATGCCTTTCCTAGGCAAGATATGTTTTGGTCGTGCGCCTTATCCATTCCATTCATCGCATTTATCTATTACATTCCATTGCATATAGAATATATATTGCATTGTAGTTTGCATGCATTTACTGCATTATCCATCTATGGCTTGCGCCTTTCCATGTTGAGCTTGGTCTGGTATGTGCCCATACTTTTTACGTTGACGCACGGTTATGATATTATGTGTACGCACCTAGTGTTGAGGGTGACGGCACCATTTCCGTGTTAGACGTGGTTTGTTTGTGTCCATGCCTTTCCTAGGCGAGATACAGTTTGGCCGCGCGCCTTATCCATTACATTCATTGCATTGTAGTGCAGTATGTTGCATCCAGCATTTAGGATCACGATCTTTCCTCAAACGGGTCATTCCTCACTTATATCATGCCACCCAATTACTTGTATTTTGTGTTCTGTCTACACACACATAGTTCTGCATGTGTACGCACCTATTCCACTGATAGGATTGTGGTTTGAGGGTGTTGGCACCTTTTCTATGGTAGACGGATTTTGCATCTCCATCCCTTTATGATATTTGTGTGGTTTTGAACTGCCTGTGGTCTGATTGATTCAATTGCATATCATTCGCATTGTTTTAATACATTATACTATACATAGTTTTGTAATATTACATATCATTTTGCATCTTATACCCGCATTGTTATGCGTCACACATGGGTTGCATTGTCATGCACTCCTTCACTTACGTTGTCATGCAGTTTTAGATTGCATTGTTAGGCATATTTATAACAATATTGTACCTGTTAAGTTTTCTTACTTTTCCAGGCACGATATTATATGTACGGTTCATTTGAAGCCGGATAGGTATTGTATTCTCCGTGTGAGACGTGGCAAGAATTGAATAATTCTCTCATATCCTCTCTGCATTGTAATGTAGTTTGGTTTATGCTAGCTTAAAACTGTTGCATGTTATGCTTCGTTACAGTTTTCTTTGCATGATCATAAGGTATGCTCGGCTTTGTGCATTGTTCTTGCATTTTGCCCCTGCCTACGGGCGCATATCTTTGTCTGTAGCTTGTATGCTTTGTCTAAGTCTTCGGCCTTGTCAAAAATAGGTCGTCTCTGGGCTTTGACATTCACTCCCGTGATTGTTATGACTTTCGAGTTCTGTCAAAGAGGGGCAACTATAGACACCCCATTTTTGATCGTCCTCAAGACATGGATGTCACCGTTTGAACACTCGGTGATCATCCATGCTTGTGTTTGTTTTGAGTTCCCGGAGGTCTCGGCCACGCGCCTTGCCTCAAGATCTCTCAACTTGTTTGTTTTGTGCTTGGTTAGACCAAACACTGGTAGGTTTTTGCTTTGGAGGGTAGAGAGTGGCTTGTTTGCCATTCCCTCAACCCACCGGCCATGGCATGATGCCACCGGCCTTGTTTCCTTGCCATCGGCCAAAGGTTGTGGCCGGTCGGCACCTTTTGTGGTCGGTCGACCACCTTTGTTAGTCAATTGGCCATTTTGGCTGGTCGACCCCCTTCCATCTGCTTTTGGCAGATATTTTATGCCAGCTGTCACAGCTGGCATCCACATTTAACCCCCTCCATACACGTGTATGAAGGGATTTGTCTCTTGCTTAGCTTGTTTTGAAAGCTTTGCGAGATAAGAATTCTATAAAGAGGGAGCTTCTCCTCCCTCCTCAAGGTTGGTGGCTAAGTTCCAGAGGTCTGAGATCAGGGTTTAGGATTATATATCTATCTATCTCTATATCTCTCTCTCTTTTGGATTTGTGTGTGTATAAGTGTGTTTTGTTCTTACTTTTGTGCACAAACACCTAGTATTACACTATACCTTGGTTACTGAGGTGCCAAAGGGTTGTTCTTGAAGTTCTTGGGCTGGTTTTGACCTAAGGAAGGTGCTGGAGCTCTCTTCTTGAAGAAGGTCTTCAAGGGTAAGAACCTTACCCCTTTGTTCCCCATTTTTGCACAAGCTTTTGACCTATCTTGCATCTGTTTTTAAGCTTAGTGTATAACTAGTAAAAGTTCTGATTTTACTTGCTTTTGAACTTTGTTTAAGGTTGTTTTGAGGTTTGGGGTTGTTTACCCCCTCTTAGGCCTTGTTTGGCCTCGTTTTTGTGCTATTTTTGTGAGCTCCGGGACCACCTTGTATCGATCTTCCCACCACTGAAATCCAGAGGGATTTCAGTGGTGGGGATGGTGTTTTGAGGTCCTAAGAAGGAGAGGGCCATCCCCTCTCCTTGTGTCTTTAATACTTGTCATTTTAGCCTCATGTGTGAGCACCTTGATTAAGTTCATGTTGGCCATGTCGTAGCTGTTATTTGTGGTTATTTTGCCATGTTATAGCACTGTTTTAAGTTGGTTTAGACACACCATGCATGCTTTGCATACTTGTCTTGTAATGCCATGAAATTGCCTTAACATGCATCATGACGTACCATGACTTTCTAGCATGATTTTGGCTTAGCTTTGTGAAGCTTTTATGTATGTTTTGGTATGCTTAAGGTCTGATTTTGGTTGTTTGGGCCATCCATGACTTGCTTTGTATAGCTACCATGCAACCTAGCTTGTAGGCTTTGAGTATTGGATCCTCTAGCATGCTTTACTTGCATTGTTTCAGTGACTTGGAGTCACTTACCATGTCCTTTCAGTCCATATAGCATGCTTGTTTACTCACAATTGATACTTCTTTAATGTCTTAAAGAGTTTGTGTTTCATGCTCCATGTTTGTGCCATTGTGTATGCCATCATGTGTAGGCATTTGGGATGCCATCTAAGTGTGTCTTTGGCCTTGTTTTGGTCTACTTTGGGACTGTTTTGAGTCCCTTTGGCCCTTTGAGGCTTGGTTTGTATGGTCATGGCTTGAGCCCCTTGGCTAGCCTTGAGTTTTGGGCTTAGTTGCATGCTTTGCTTGATTTATTTAATTGGTTTGGCACCTTTTCTAACATGATTTTAGAGCTTACAATGTATGCCATTTGTCCATGTTTGTCCCTTTTAAGTGTGCTTAAAAGTTGCTTCTTTGTGCTTAAGTTTTGAACCATGTATCTATGCATGTTTGTATGTACATTTGCCTTCATGTGCTTAGCATATTGGCCACTGTTTTGGGCTTATTAGAGAGCTGTCCGTCTTGGTGTAAGTCCATCCTTCGCATGTTGTCGCATGCTCGCCTTGCGTGTTGTTACATACTTGGCCTATTGCATGTTGTCGCATACTTGAATCACATTGCATTTGGCATGCATTTCCTTTGTTAAGTTGCTTTACATGTTTCACATGTTGTTACATGTTGGTCACTAGCATTATCGTTACATGTCTCGCATGCTTGTTTGCTTAGGTTGTGTGCCTAGTACACATTGCTTGTTTGCATGCTCAAATCGCATACTTAGCTCGCATGCTTAGGTTGCGTTTTGCATGCGTGCCTTGCCTCTTGATCAATCATAATAGAGGTTGGGTCCCTTGTTTGTTTGGTGTGCATTTCATTTGGCATTGAAATGGCACACTTGGCCTCTTTGGCCATCACGCATTGAAATGCGTGATTGGTGGCCCGAGGATCAAGGACCATCCTCCCTTGAGTCCATGACATGATAGGGAGTTTGGTTGTGCAAACATTTGCTTTGAAATGCATTGCCATGCTTTGTCTGCCCTCTGCTGCTATCAAAACAGGGTTCTGCAAGAAGATATGGTCGATCGACCATTCTCGGTGCCGATCGACCAACAATGGATGGCCGAGAGCATCATAGATGGTCGATGACCACTTTACCATGGCCAGTGACCATTCCTCTTGGCTGGTGACCTTCCATAGTGATCAGGGAATGATGTAGAAACATCCTTGGGACTCGTGCAGTCTTCAGAGATGCAAAGAAGTGTAAATAGAGGCAGCTTGTGCATGGCGGTGGATTTCCGAGCAGAGCCGAGTATGCATGTATTGGACCCTCTTCCCGAGGCTGTTTTACCGCTTTATTAGCTTAGTTAATTTGTTTAACTAGTTCAGTGGTCTGTAACTATTTAATTAGCTTGTTAGTTAGTTAAATTTGTATTATTCTTTTGGTCCCTCCGAGAGAGGGCGAATTGTGTAATAAGCGTGCGTGTGTGTGATGCATGTCTTCCAACCCCCACTTCTTTCTCCCTTTTACTTACCTGCTTTTGATGGTTAGTATTAGGACATGTTTTGATTAGCATCCTTATGATAGCATGTTTGCATCCATTCATTTGTATTGCATGCACCGGGCTTGGCACATCATACTAATTGCATAGTATTTCAAATCTAACTTGAATATATGTTATCTGCTGCATTTCACATGCCATCCGTAGATTAGCCGGGCCTATTCTAGCTGCATTTTGCCTGCGATGCATTAGCCACCTTATATGGACTTGGATCATACATCTGATTACTAAATGTTCCTTGTTTTGGCTTAAAGTACTAGGTGAGTGTTTATGCTTTAGCATCTCGCATGAGTGTGAATGTTAACATGAAAGCATGCTTGCCATGAGGCTAACCGCTTAGTTGATTTACTGCCTGAATGCCTGTGGGTGAAGGTTGGATTGTTTGAATTGGAATAATTCATTGAAATCCGTATTTTAGTCTACTTGAGAGTAGCAAAACTCAAACCATTTTCCAACCAAACGGATATGCAATGCTTTGTTCCAAATTAGGCGATCTAGTCTATACTTGTGTGTTGTGCGCATCACATAGTAATTCTAGCTAATTAACCGGAATAAGAACGCATGTGTTTTCAAAAACTAGATATCATGGTTAGTAGAGGCCAATCTTTGATCGGGCGAGCGGGGTTGCTCATAGCTGACCTTCCCCAATCGTACCCAAGTTCCCGAGCCGAGGTAACTTTGGTGATGACGGACACGTGGCCTTAGGTAAACGAGTCAGGGTTTCCTAAATTCCTCCAAAATAAAATATTTAGGTGGCGACTCTGTATCTGGCAAAGCAGTCCATGATTGGCACTTCTTTACAAAAATCTGTTTTCCAAAACGATTTGCCGGATTTGGACTCTTTGGTGATATATCAATCTCACATTGCACATTGTGAGATCAGATTAAGAACCGTGACACAAATCGAGTCCGAACTGTAGAGGCACGGAGGCCCGAGGGCGCGTCCATAGCCACACTTGAAACAAGAAAAGCCACTCGGTGTACTCTTTCCTGAGCCCGTATTAGACAAAGGAAGAGTAGATCTAGACTGTTGTGGTTGGGGCTGGGATGAAAAGGTGCTCCTGCTTCTCTTATTCTGCCTATAGTCTCCTTGTGGTTCCTGGCCCCTAGACCTCGAACCTCGAAGTCTCTTCTCCTCGACTTGCACAGTAATCTCTACATGTGCCACCACCTCTACAAGACGGTCGTAGTTCCAAATCATGTTTCTGGCAATCTTAAACAGGATTTTAGTTCTCAACTTCTTCTCAAACTCGATGCAACGGCGCTCTTCCGTTGCCACCAACTCCGGTGTAAACCAGGACAAACTAGAAAAGACCGCTTCAAACTCGGCCACAGACAGGTTGAGTTGTTTGAGGTCTTGAAACTCCTGCCTCAATCTCTCCCTAGTAGTGGATGGTAAGTACTTATCTTGGAAAGCAATCACAAAGGCTTCCCATGTTGGCTCCACTTTACCTTTGGCGTACTTCCACCATTGACCCGCATCCCTTTTAAGATAGTAACTCACTAGAGTCACCCTTAGCTCGCTATCATCAATGTGAAGCATCTCAAATGTCTTCACCGTTTGCTCGAGCCACTCATCCGCTTTCTTAGGCTCGGTGCCACAATGGAACTCATCCGGCTTAGCCCACAAAAACTCCCTAGCAAGAAAACTCGCCCTCGACTCTACAGTGTTCTCTCGGGCATGATTCTCCACTCTTAACAAATTCATAGACTCCCTCAAAGCTCCCGCCATTTCCCAGGCTAGAGATCCCATTGCAGTTTGACCCGCTTGTTCCACTTGTTCGGCCACATTAGCTTGGCTTGACTCTTCTTCTTGCACCGGAACCTCATGGACCGGTACCTCATGTACCCCTCGACGGGCCCTACCACGTCTCCTGCCTCTACCACAACGAGTTTGACCTCTCCCTGACATCCTATAAAGAACAATAGAAATGATTTAGCACACTAACCCATATCTGCTCGTAACTTGCCTCACGCGTTCAATCACAACAATGCTATACTTTTCTCTACCATATAGACAATGCAATTTCACTCCACATACACATACGGATTATTCTTTCATGATGAAATTCATCTCACGAAAAACCAAGAATTCTTAGTAGAACGAGTATTGATCAAGTACCTTTCTAAAAAGACTTCAAGGAATTTAACAGGCGCAAACAACATCCCAAAAGTCTAATCCCATACCCATATAGTCACATAAGCATGTTATCACATAATCACAAAATGCATAATATCTTCCTATCATGCAACCTACCATGCAACATGAACTCATTGTGGTTAAACAATCACTTCCCATGAGCTCCAAGTATTCAAACCCGGTAGCTTTGATACCAAGTTGTAACGCCCCGATTTTCATACCCAAATGACAATACAATAATCATGGCCCTTTTTAAAAGAAAACCAATTATACAATCCCACACTTGCATTTCTTAATGTAAATAATCCCTCATGCGATAATACATTAGTCCAACAACAAGTAATTAAACAAATAAATACCCCCAAGGGTTTACAAGTTTCCAAGGCTTAAGCCTAGTTACACAAAACGGTTATTCAACCCACACATACAAAGCCTTTGGCTCACAAATAAAATCACAGCAAATGAGAACCTTATGCTCTTAACACACACACTTTTCCACACCCTCAGTTAGGCGAATTCACCACGTCTTTTCCTGCACAAAAATTCCATAGGGTGAGCATAAAGCCTAGTAGGAAATCCTTAACAACATATTTTCTACACTTTGAGCATTCTCAACAACTTAGCCACTTCAAGACTATAACAACACTTCTTTGTTCTTGAACCACACTTCCAAAATCACGATTCTCATTCCTTATGAAACTCGTCATTTATTTGAATATAAATATGACTTTTGCAAAACATTCATTTATTTGACATCCATGGTAAATATGACATTTTCTCCATAGTTTCTTAACATCTTCAGGAAAAAAAAAAAAAAAAACCCCTAATTTCTAGGTTTTCTCACCAAAATCATTACTCTTCAAAATTTTTTGAAGAAATCACATCAATAACATCCTTCATCAATTAATATAGCTCGAAGCCCTCAATTTCTATTTTAAAAGAAACAAAAGTAAATCCACTTTCAAAATCACTCATCTTTTGAATCAATAACCAATTTTTAAAAGTTATCAAAGGAGGATTTCGAAAATCATCTAGATCTTGCAAAAATATATATATAACTCAAAGAAAATCCCTACCTCGAGTATTGAAGAAGAATAGAGATGAAACCCCAAAATCAACGAGGCCCAAACTCAATCTTTACCGCACACAAAGAAGCCCTCGAGATGTTAACCAACTTTCATGAAGAACTTAGATCTAAATCCCAATGGATTTGAAGAAATTAAAGATCTTGTTAGGTTTTTGGTAGGAAATGTAGAGAGAAAGAAGAGGAGATGCTTTTAGAGAGAGAGAGAGAGATATACAAAAGTGATACAACTTCAGCCCAAAAAGAGAAGAAAAGAGGAAAATTTTTTGATCCACCTACCTCCCGCACGTGCGGAGCCTACTCCCGCACGTGCGGCGTGTGCTTCCGCACATGTGGCCAACACCCCGCACGTGCGGCTCTTTTCCCCCGCACCTCACCCCCGCACCTGCCTTTTTAGCAGTGTGCAAGCTTCCATACACTGAAATCTGCACGTGCGGCTTACCCTCTCACACATGCGGCCCCTCTCCCACACGTGTGGCCTAAGGCCCTGTACGTGCGGCCCTGGTCCTCAGCCTAAAAATCTATCGGTTCAACTCCCGACACACCAGACCGACCTCGCACGCTCCGGAACAAATGAAACTCGACACCGGAATAAACAACGAACAAGAACTTTTGAGAAAAACATTCAAACACAACAACCTCAAACAATCAACAAGACTCCAAGTCGAAACTGACGCTCTAACAAGTGTAAACCCGAAGGTAATCAGAGAGGAACAAGAAACGCACAACAAAACCGGTCATCACATCCATTATAGTAACTAAAAGAAAATAATGGTATCTTAGGCGACTTTGTCACAGATCGAATCACTTTCACAGTTCATTATCATCAACATGGTTGTCCATACTCTACAGAGAGCATATTCAAAAACAAAAAATCACACTAAAACACTAAAAAAAAAAAAAATCATTTTGTTACAAAGAATGAATAAAGTGATTGACAGCCAAAAAATAAATCATTCAAATGCAAAGCATTACCAAATCAAATTGATTCATTAAATCCCCAATTCTTCTGCTTGAGATGAGTTATCGAGTCTGAAAAAGAAGAAGGAGACCGAAGAAAAACTAATAAACAAAGCTCAAAGTATAGTTTCTATCATAGCATACCAATCCACATTCCCAAATAATAATAAAAAGTGAGGCTTGTTACATATTTGTACTCTAATTAACATTGTAAAACCTGACATTCATTTGGTAGTGGGTCTAATTTGTGGTTAATTCTTTATTTTTTCCCTAGATCATATTAAATCCCAAGAGAAATAAAGAAGAAACAAAAAAAAAAGTAAACCAAACCGATTGGAGTAAAAAATAATGAAAACAAAAAGAAAACTAATTCATATAAATGAGAGAGAAAAGTAATACAGATACATCAAAAGACACTCAACAAAAAAAGCCAATAAAAAAGGAAATAACATAAGTTAATATTATAATTATGCTAATGGATACCGTATCCATTTAAAATAGCTATGTGAAGCTGTCAATTGAGAGAAAGAGAGAGAGTCACAGGAAAACAACTCCATTGAGAATCTAATGATCTTCAAAATAGCATAAGCCACCTGGCAAAACAAAATCAATTATTTGTTCAAATGACATGGGAGATCACACTGTGTTAACAAAATCAAATTGATAACTCATAACAGGAAAAAAAAAATGAAAAAACCAATTTGATAGGTTTTTTTTTTTATTTTATTTGAAGCCTGTAATATTCTCTAGATATAGAAAAGAGGGGGAAAAAAAGCACACACAATTATTATTGTCAACTTGTGTAACGCCCTCAAATAAATACAAATAACTCAACTCATAAGAGAAATAAATCTAACATAATTAGCATACCTTCATATATTAGAATTTGTGTTACAAAGGGAATTACATGCGTTATACATTCATAAAAATTCATTCTGAATATACGGCATGCAGTACAAGTTGATGACAACAAAAAGAAATGCCCTACTGTAGACTCAACTTTCTTCGCGCACCCCCTTTTAGAGGCGCGAATTGGTCTCCTACAATTCAGACTCCTGTCACGGTTCTGAATCTAATCTCACAAAGTACAATGTGAGACTGATAAACACCAAAGAGTCCAATCCGGCAAATCATTTTGGAAAATCGATTTTGAATCAAATGATGCCAAAATTGGACTACTTTGCCAGATTATAGAGTCGCCACCTAAATATTTTATTTTTGAGAAATGTAGGAAACCCTGACTCGTGCCACAGGCCACGTGTCCGTCATCACCAAAGTTGCCTCGGCTCGGGAACCTGGGTATGAGAGGGGAAGGACTTGAAATGAGCACCCCTGCTCGCCTGATCAAAAGATCGACCTCTACTAAGCATGATACGTTGTTTTATAAACCTCATGTGTTCTTATCCGGTTATTAGCTAACTTTACTATATGACGCACACATACAAGTATAGACCAAATCGCGAGAATTGGAACAAAACAACTCATGTTTGTTTTCGAAAATGGTTTGAAGGTGCCACTCTCAAGTGGGCTAAAGCACAGATTTGCCACCCTCGGGTGGGCTTAAAACATGATTTTTCCACTTCGCAAAGTGGGTTTAAAACTCACATTTATCGAATTGTTCCAATTCAAGCAACCAAGCCTTCATCTACAGGCATTCATGCAGTTTTAACAAGTAAGCACATAGCCTCATGGCAAGCATGCGAAATATGGCATCACTCATACTCATGCAAGTATGCTAAAGCGTAAAGACTTACAGTGTACTCTGAGCCAAAACAAAAAGCTAGTTAGAAATATGCATGATCCTAACTATGGTAAGATGCCTAATGCAACACATGCAATAATGCAACTAATAGGCTCGGCTATCTAATATGGCATATGAATGCAACAATTTGATAACATGCTTTGAAACGCGTATTCAAATAAGTGCTGAAATACAATGCATTTTGAATGATGCGCCGAGCCTCGGTGCATGCAAGACAAATGAATGATGTAAACTTGCAAGCATAAGGTATGCTAATCAAAATGTGTCCCTAATCTAACCATCGAAAGTGGATAAATAAAAGGGAGAAAGACGTGGGGTTGGAAGACATGTACACACACACGCACGCTTATTACAACATTGTGCCCTCGCGAAGGAGGGGTCCGAATGAATAAGCTGAGCTACTCTAAGCTAAGCTAATCAAACTAATCTAATTAAACTAGTTAGACTAATTATTACAAACCAATTAAATAACTAGTAAACTACTTACTAATTATTACAATTCAACATAAAGAAATAGCTATGCTAAAGCTACTTAGTTATTACAACAATCAATGCAAATTAACAAAGTAATTAACACATTAAACTATGCTGCTACTACTCTGCTCCGGGATGTAAAAGATGCATGCAATCGGTTTTCGCCCCGAAACACCTTCCGGTTTGCTCTTGAGAGGCTCTGTTTGCAGGGTTGCTCCAAGAATTTTCTACTCCACCTTACCAATTCACTGCTGAGGAATGCACCAGTGGCTTGCTGGCCATGAGTGCTTGCTGCCGGCCATCCGCTGGCCAAGAGTGTGCTATGCTAGCCAAGGATGAAGCCACTGCCGGCCATGAGTGAGCCACTGCTGGCCACTGGTGTGCTGAAGGACCACACTGCAACAGAGCACAGACAGAGGAATATTGAGGGTTTCCAAGGATATGTTTGTACTATGCCCCTCCTTATCATCTCAAAACATCAAATGAGTGGCATTCTTGGATCCAAAACCACCAATCAAGCATTTTCAATGCATGACGGCCAAAGATCCAAGTTGTACACTTTCAATAAATGCACAAAAACAAGACTCAAAGGAACCACCACCCTATCATGCATGATCAAGGGTGATGGAGACAAAGGAGCTTGGCTCATTTCATCACTTCAAGTATGAAATGGACCAATCTACCTTGTGTTCAATATAACGTCTGATTGAACACAATGCAATGCAAACACAATGCAATGCAAACACAACATGCTTATCTTGGTCATGTTTTACTTGTCCAATTCTTATTTACACATTTTAACATTACCAAGCCATTCTTTAACCGGTTAAGTCTAAGATGAGTGTCCGCTAATGAGAGAAGGGTCAACCAAAAGATGGCTTAAGACATGAGAGAGACCATGCCTTCGGTTAGTAGAAACCCTCAAAAGAAGGCTAAAAACCATTGAGCACAAGTCTCAATCTCAAGCTTAAACACAACCTTAAGGTTGACCAACCCTCAACACAAATGAAAAGTGAAGAAATGAGGGAGGTTACAGACTTTTAGTGCTAAAATGGCATGCAAAAATAAGACTACAACATGCAAACAACTCATGTGCAGCATGTTAAAAGCCAAAAACACTAAAGCCGGTGAAGAGCACTACACTAGAGCCATGCAATATCAAATTCAAATGACCAAACCAGCTCTGGATAGAGCTTAAACATGCCAAAACAGTGGCTAAAACATACTGAAATGGTAGCACAAAAGGGTAAAAAAACATGCTCACATGTTAGGCTACAAACAAGGCTCAAGGCACAACTCTCAAAAGCAATGAAAGAGTGAATTATGTGAGAGTGTGACGGAGCTATATGCACTGAAATCACATGTTAAATGATGCTACAACATGCAAGAAACACATGCACAACATGTTAGAGGCCTTAAAACACAAAGCTAGTAAAGGCCATTTGCACTATAGCTATGCAAGGCAAGGCTCATATGACCAAGAGGGCTCAAAACAGAGCTAAAGCATGCTAAATCAATAACAAAAACATGCTGAGATCATGTCACAAATAGGTAGAAAAACATGCTCACATGCTAGGCCATCTACACATGCAAATAAGACACAAGGAAGGGAGGCCACCCCTTCTATTTTGGACCTCAAAACCAAGATTTTACCACTGAAATTCCCCTAGAATTCAATGATTAAAAGCCAAGAAAAGGTTGTTTTAAAAGCTTGAAAAGAGGCACAAAAGGCTTCACAAGCTAAAGAGCAAAAGATGAGACAACCCCCCCTAACTCAACAAGGCTTAAACCATCATTTTAAAACCTTTAAAACAGAGTTTTTTATGGTTGAAAACCAGGTCAAACCAATGTAAAGAGATGGCCAAGCAAGCAACTAAAACAAAGTTTAAAGGGAATAAGCTTTATACCTTTGAAGCACAGCAACAAACAGCCAAAATTCTAAGCTACAATCAACCTTAGAAGCTCAAACAAGGCCTCCAAGAACCTCAGCTCCAAGATGAAGGTGTTTGGGCAAGAGGTTGTATGCAAATATGTAGAGAATTCCCACTTTCAAGCACAAAATAGGGAGAGAGAGAGAGAGAGAGAGAGAGAGAGAGAGAGAGAAATTTTGCTCACAAAATTTTGTAACCCTTTGCATGCAAGAGGAAGGTCCCTATATATAGAAGATACAAAATCCTCTTGAAAAGATCCAACCATCCACGTGCAAGCAGATGCTCCAACCTGTGCAAACAGCTATCAAAAAATATCTAAAAATATCTACTGATGCACTGGTGGCCGGCTGGCCATCAGTGATGGCCGGTAAGGCCTCATTGATGGCCGGCAGGGCACATCATTGGCTGGCAAGCCAAAGTCCATGGCCAGCAGTGCCCAAAAGTGGCCGGCAGTGCTCCAAAAGCAACATTCTAAAAGGACCAAAACATGGTCCAAAAATGAGATAGAACTAATACAGGGTTTGGAAAGATCAAACCTGGGGCGCTCTGCCGCAAAGTTCGAGTGCTCGACGAGCAATCAAACCTATCACTGGATGTACCTACAAGAACATCCAAGTCTTGAGGACGATCAAAAATGGGGTGTCTACAGTTGCCCCTCTTTGACAGAACTCAGAGTCACGAAGATGATGTGAGTGAATGTCAAAGCCCAGAGACGACCCATTTTGACAAGGCCGCAAGACTTAGACAGGCATTCTGCAAGCTGGGACAAAATGCAAATGATATGCACAATGCCAAACATAACTTATGATCATGCAATGAGGGCTATAATGAATATCTAGATGTAAATGTTATGCAAAGAAATGCTACAGCAAACTCGTACATAAGCAAGTTAACACGAACCAAACCACATTTCATGTAGAAAGGATGTAAGAAAATTATGCAATCTTAACTGCGCCTCACACAGAGAAGGTAAAGAACAACAACCGTCGAGCGCACCCGAGACGGCAAACAAGATCCTAATGCGTGGCACACGCAAGGAAAAAAGTAGTGATAACAAATGAAACACATCCAACTGTTATGCAATCAAAACAAAAAGCGGTGTAAGCATCAGAATCCGTCCAAATGCATTTAGCCAAAGCATCCTAACGCACCACACGCGAGAGAGAAAGGGAGCGATGCAAACACCGGAGGGTGGTATAAACATCAGAGCACGTTCCAATGTTTTTAACCAAAACAGAGAGGTATAAGTGTTGAAACACATTCCAAACACTTCTAACTGGAGAGTGGTATAAACATCAGAGCACGTTCCAATGTTTCTAACCAACAAGAGAGGTATAAGCGTCGGGCACACGGTCCAAACGCTTCTAACCAGGGCAACATGTCGGTGTAAACATTGGAGGGTGGTATAAACATCAGACCACATTCCAAGTGTTTCTAACCAACAGGGTGGTATAAGCGTCAGAGACACATTCTAAACGCTTCTAACTGGAGAGTGGTATAAACATCGGGCACACGACCCAAGTGTTTCTAACCAACGGGGTGATATAAGCGTCGGACACACATCCCAAACACTTCTAACTGAGGAGTGGTATAAACATCAGCCACACAACCCAATGTTTCTAACCAAAGGGTTATAAACACCAGGCGTACCCGAACGTTTCTAACCAAAGCAAGGTGGTATAAACACCAAGCGTACCCGAATGTTTCTAACCAAAGCAAGGTGGTATAAACACTGGGCGTACCCGAATGTTTCTAACACAAAGGGTGGTATAAACATCGGGCGTACCCGAATGTTTCTAACCAAAGCAAGGTGGTATCAACATCGGGCGTACCCGAATGTTTCTAACCAACAAAGGGTGGTGTAAGCACCGGACGTACCCGAATGCTTCTAACCAAAACAAGGTGTTCAAAGCACAAGAATGATCTTATCCAGAATTCCTCGGAATGAACCATACATACAATATCGTCTGGTTGCATCAGCTTTGAATGAACCATACGTACAATATCGTGCCTACAATAAGAAAGAAACTTAATAGGTACAATGCAATACAAATGCATATTCCATGCAAGATGAATAACTGTAACACAAATGTTAGAGGCATGCTTCTATGCACAACATGCAAGAAACAAAATAGAGGCATATTCTGTGCTAAATAATCAATGACGCATATTCAATGTAACACATATTTTCTATGCAAACATGATAATGCATGTTCTATGCAACAATGCAAAATGCATGCTCCATGCAATGATAAAAGCAATGCACATTCTATGCAATGACAAAAGTGAGTGTGCTAAAGACAACTTAAAGGCAACTTCCGATTTACCTCTTGGAAGAGTTGCAATATGTTAAAAAGGATACACCTTGTTTGTGTTGATGAGCGATGACCATCGTGCACTGGAAATGCGATTCTGAACTTCCGTGAAGACATTCTGAGTCAAACACTGAACATACCTTGCACTTCTCGGAATACAAGGACACAAATCAAAGGAAAATAGGCAAAGGAAGCTTGTGGAAGCATGCCGGCCATCAGGGGAGGCTACCGGCCCCATGCCGACCACTGATGGCACCTGCCGGCCACCAATATACCAGTGCCGGCCATCAATGTGCCACTGCCGGCCATTGATGGCAGATTGGGGCAAACTTGACTTTTCACACTTAGGTCTTTAAAAACAAGTGAAGGCTCTTCATTTCCTCACAAACCCTTGCACGAAATTCTTTTCTCTTGCTCTCTAGGTGCTCCTTCTCTCTAGATCCATGCGTTCTATGCATTTTCCAACACCCTAAAAACATTTTCTTCGCTAAAACCCTCTAGTTCTCTTCACTTTGAACCGATCAGAATTTGACATCGACGCTTCTTTCGTCACTTCCACCGTTCTAGGTTGATTCCCCTCGAGTTTCTCCCAAAGTTAGTACACTTTTCTGGGCTTTGACTTTCTTTGACTTTTTTCCCTCTCCTAGGGTTGACTTTCCAAAGTTTCACCATTTTCTTCATTTTTTTCTCATTTTTGCTTCTCTTGCATCTATTTCAGATGGAAGATGATATCTCACATGACGAGGCTATCCCCGTGCTTCCTCCGGTGGAGTTTGAGGCAGACTTTGAGGCCGAGCCGGAGCCATTACCGCCGAGCATACGCCCTTTCGATCCAGTGAGGTACCACCCCGAGACTCATATAGTGCCTACTGCAGGAGGCATCAAGGCCTTCACCGACTTCGCTGAGGATGCGCCAGATGACTTTTTATTGAGAGAGCCAGTATCTCATTTGTCGGCTATCGCTGTAGAGGTACGAACATTGTTTTCTGCAGTATTACCTTTAACTGTTTGTATTTCTTGCACTGTTTTGATTTGTTTACATAGACTGCATTGATCTGACTGTACTACCATCACTGTTTTGTATTCAACTGCGCTTTCATTGCTTGATCTGATTGCATCTCACGCATTGCCGCAGGATGGGTCCCGCTCTTTCAGAGGCTACGGCACGACGACAGCTCGAGACTGGTACGGGTAGCTCCCAGTTAGGGTTCGCGACATTATCGACAAGACAAGCTTCGGTCTCTTCTGCTCTAGCCTGATGCAGGTTGTAGCGAGCCGTCCCCTCTTAGGGGCTTTAGTAGAGAGGTGGTGGGACATCATCAACTCCTTCCATTTCTCCACTACGGGGGAGATGACGATGACCCCTTATGACTTCGCCATGATCAGTGGGTTAGGCGTAGGGGGCGATCTGATCCCTCTCGACCCTGATATGGGAGAGTGGGAGGCAGAATGGGCTGCACTGCTTACGGCACACCCACCGACACTCGGGCCAGGCATGGTTCGATATAGCTGGTTCGAGGAGCAGTACAGGAGGTCTGAGCCTGAGACAGTCGAGGAGACAGAGCAGTACGCGAGGGGCTTCCTCATGTTCCTCTTCGGTACCACTTGTTTTCGAACAGGTGGAATATCGTGGGCCTATACTTGCTAAGCGCATTGGTAATACTCCATCGGGTTTAGTTCTACGACTGGGGCGGAGCTGGCCTCACCACCTTGTATGGATACATGAGCTCGACTTCTTGCATGAGTGGGAGCTTGATCGGCGGCTACTGGCAAGCTTGGGAGGTACATAGCTTAGTTTCCCCTTTTCGCTTTACATTTTCTGCAATGCTTTCTGCTTTACATTTGTTCAACACATGTACCTTCTGCTCTGCATTTTCTATATCTGCTCATACACTGTATGCTTTATATTTTGCATTTTCTATATTTGCCCATACACTGTATTCATCACAATTTCCTTGCAGCTGTGGGTGTATGCATACTTCCCGGCTCTTGCTCCAAAGCCTATAGAGGAGACTCCGGCGACGGTCCCGTTTTCTCAGGTATATGACGGCCAGCACCGCCATAGGACCCGGGAAAACTTCATGTTTTTCCGCGAGTACTTTGACATGGTTGCGGCACATAAGGTAACCCAAAACAAAGTTATTATGCTTTTCAAACAACTTGATAAACACATTAGTCAACTGACGGCGATTAATCATCTGTTCATTCTATTATTCTCAGATCACATGGCAGGCGTGGGACACGATACTGTCGGGCTTCGAGCTCAGTATGACACAGCTAGGGTCATCACTCACCACCATGTCCTTCTCGAGGGCCCAATTTGCCGCGCCTGGTTCTTGGGCGAGCGTTTCGCGCGCCATACTTTAGGATTGCCTGCCCTATTCGTACCGATGGCACCTCCAGTATCCATGAGAGAGACACACAGACTTTTTGCTGAGGAGGTGATTCAGTTTATGGTAGGGCTAGAGGCGGATTACTTCCGTATGGAGGGCGACTATGCGACCTTCATCCAGACACATCTGATGCCGCCTCTGACCGGCCTTTGCGGAGGTGAGGGAGCGAGAGCTTCCGCTGCGAGAGAGAGAGGCAGAGGGACCAGAGCGACTACGACCCGCGGCAGGAGAGATTCTGGGAAGAGACAAAGACCGGGATGGCCAGAGCTGCCTACTACACTAACTTGCTGGGGACGTTCTAGAGAGACTTATCAGATTCCCATTGAGCCCGCACCAGCTGGTCACGAGCTTGTCGGAGTTCGAGGCCCGACCCCTGTACGTTCCATACTTTACATTTTGCGCATTCAGTTCATTTCAATTATGCTTTATAGACCACTGATCATCTCAACACATTTACAGGAATCCATAGAGTACACCGGACAGGCTCTCGAGCTAGCAGCTTCTCTGATGAGGATGGTTCAGACGAGCATGAACCTGTTCAGCCTCTATAGGATTTCGGTAATTCCCTTCAGTTTGCACTTCATGCCATGAAATTTTCTGCTAATGCATTAGCATTTTAACTGTTCCATACTACACTGGTCCGATTCATTGCATCAAAACACTGCATAGATACATTGCTCCCATACATTGCACACATACACTGCATCTGATATACACAATCTGATATACACCACAATTAATGCATTCTGACAAACTACCCTTTTCAGACCCCTTTCTAGACCCCAGCTCCACCGGATGTCCCAGCAGGAGCCGCAGCAGGACCTTCAGTACCTCCTCCAACAGCAGAGAGGAGAGGGAGACCGGCTCAGACACGCAGCCGAGGTAGAGCTAGGGGCATCCGCAGCGAGAGTGGCCCTTCAAAGCCCATTCTGGGCGATGATGATGACGAGACAGCGAGGAGGAGGATGAGGCAGCGAGTCCATAGTCTGAGTCATCTGAGGGTGGAGGCGACGACGCTTGCTCGGATTCTACCAATAGTGAGGCTGGAGAGGCGAGGAGGATTCCAGTTTAGGCTCTGATTCAGATTCAGACAGCGGTGCCGATGGTGATAGTACCCCAGAGTCCTCTGCCGAGGAAGAAGACGAAGAGGGCCTCTCGAGCTTGAGATAGCTGGCACTGATTTAGATGTTTTTTGCTTTGTTTTCTTTTTGCTAGTAGTGTTAGTACATTGTACAGCCTTAGGCAGTTTTATTTTCTTAAAACTTGTACTCTTTTGCAAAAAGTGACCATGATTGGAATGAAAACTCAGCTTTTGATTAAAAAGTGTTGCATTTTGTATTCCGAGCATCGCATAACATCGCACAGCATGAAAATGAGATTGATTTTTTTTTTGAAAACTGCACATTCAAATTGCATTGTCTTAATTAGGTAGTGAACCAACTAACAACTGAAAGAACAAAACAACTCGATAAATGACACAAGGCCTTGACAGGCTAATCAATGTAAATACAACTCGATAAGCAAATTGCAACAACTCGATAAACAACATAAATACAACTCAATAAACAAAACCAAATGATTACAACTTAAATAAACATACTCAAGCCCAAAAGGACCAAAACAAGACCTCAAAAGGTACGAATAATAGAATTCCACTGCAGCAAACAACTAAATCTTCCCAAATGAGGTCAGTGAGCTTGAAAGGAGGCTGACGGCCATGGAGGATGGCCTGCCGGCCATTATTTCCCTTTGTCGGCCATCAATGTGCCCCCACCGGCCATTGATGAGCCCCTGCCGGCCATCGATGAGCAAAACTTCCAAAATGCTGACACCTGGCCTCCACTCACTGCCTTATCTTCTACAAAAGCTCTAGCTTCATGATTTCTTCATTCCAACTCTATTTTTGCCCCAAATGGAGCCATTCTTTGCCGAAAATCTCTCCGATTGAATTGTAAATTTAGATGGCCCGAAAAAATTGAATATTTGGGGTTTCGAGATAAATGCACTATTCCCGCTGAGTCGTACTCCGCTGTGTTTTCCGTTCCTCCATGTCGCGGCTAGGTATTGGAATCCTGTTACACATGTTTTTAGCTTTGGGGGACAAGAGATATGCCCCACAATCGAAGAATTTCAAGTTTTGATGGAATCCTGACATGACAAAGAGATCTTGCCCCAGTTCCATTTTGGCCACATCCAAGCTTTAGGAAGGATGTGCAGGCTCACTTTGCATGATGCTCGGTCTTTGGTTCACAACGGGGAGTTGGATATTCCCAGTCTGATTCACCGGTTTTCTGATGCTGGCGATCACGGTGACCGTGTTTGGCAAAGTTTTCAGCAGCATGCCCTCTGTTTGTGTATGTTGGCTCATTTTCTCCTTGCCCCCGACTTCGGAGGATCTAGCATTCGCTTGATAGAAGTTGCCTAAGGCTTGAAAGAGGGCAAGAGCTGCATCGGCTTAGCACTAGCCAAAACTTTGATGGGCTTGGATGCTTTCCATCGCCGAGAGACATCTCAGTTCGCAGGAAGTCCACTACTCTTGCAGGTAATGTTTCCCACCCTTCTCACATATATTTCTCACATCACTCGGCCCTCAGGCTCTGTTTTTCTCTCAAAACCCTTTCTCACTTTTCTCTCCACGTACAACTCTCTATTCTTTAATCTCTCTTATTTTTCATCCCTCTCTAGGTATAGCTCATGGAGAAGTTGAAAGTAGTGGGTGCTCGCCCCGCATATTCAGCGCGCGACTACTTCTTTCACCAACAGCTGGTCGATTTCCGAACGAGGGGTGGTGGTGCCACTGGATGTGCAACAGGTCAGCTATTGGCATTGCTTGGCGTTGCCCCTGGTTTGATCTGCCAGAGATGAGCTACAGTATATCTCGTCAACCTGGCATTCAGCTGATTGGCTTGATGCACTGTGTCTTTTACTTCCCATTCCAATTCAGGCGTCAGTTCGGACACGATCAGACTTGCCCGGAAGAGGGAATAGAGTACCCAGCTTCATTTTCGATCCGAGGCTCACAGCTAGCCCGATATTCCACTGCATGGAGGCCAAGAGAACTTCTGGCTCCCACTCTCACTTTCAGTTGCGCCCTTTTTGGCGAATGTATATCTTGGCTTGAAGATGAGGCACAAACCGAGCCTACTTTAGCATCTGAATCTTCCACAAGCTCTGGGAGGGGGCGCAGAAACACCTGACTCAACTATGCCCCAAGTTTATTACTTTAATCTGTACTTTCAAGTTTTCTTTTTGAATGTAATAAAAAGCAACTTCAATTTGTATCAAGAGTCGGAGAACTCTATACTGAAATTAATGAAATTGACGGTTGTGGGTACTGAGAATTTTTCGTTTGGTGCAAAAATGGTCTAAGTTGTAAAAAGATTAATTTGAACAAAATCAACTTTTACTAAAACTTTTCAAAACCATTTTCGATAAGTATCACAACTGGACACACTTGAAATCTATCGCTGAGATGTACAACCCCCCAAATCCAATAACTGGAAAGTTGCCCCTTATCTGAATAGCACTACACTGTAGATCACAACCGAACTCTTGGATGCAGAAAAAGACAAAGACGACCAATCATATGGATACAGTTGATTTGGAAGTGTTTATGGCTGGACTTCATAATAAAGTTGCCTGCGTATCCCAAAAACAGGAATCAAGCCTTACGTAGTTCGATTAGGGTTCACTCGGGTTTTAACACTCTCCTTTTGCGCTCTAACTTTTGCCAAGGCCGCCCTTTCTAGGTTTTCAAACTTGCGAGCTCAGTTTTTCTTATTTTAAATTTTTTGTGCTCTAACTTTTGCCTAGGTCACCCTTTCGAGTTTTCGGCCTAACGAGCCTCTCAAGGATAGTATTTCTTCAACTTGTCCATGTTGATTGGTTGGGAGAATTCGAGGCTATCTAAGTCCATAAGAACGACAGCTCCACCTGACCAAATAGATTTGATAATGTAAGGACCAGTCCAATTGGGTCTGAACTTGCCCCTAGGGTCATAGATGGGAGCTCGGTTGTCTTTGAGCACCAAATCCCCTTCTTTCAGATTCATGGACTTAACTTTCTTGTTGAAAGCCCTGGCAATTCTGTGTTGATAACCTTGGACATGATACAGTGCTTTCAGTCTCCTCACGTCGAACATCATAAGTTTCTCGAACCTACTCTGCTGCCAATCTACTTCTGCTATCGGGCACTCAACGATAACCCGCAACGATGGAACCTCAACTTCGATCGCCAGAATAGCCTCCATCCCATAAACCAGAGAATACGGAGTTTCCCCAGTAGATGTTCGAATTGATGTTCTGTAGCCCCAAAGAGCAAATGGCGGCTTATCTGTCTAGTCCCTGTAGGTTTCCACCATCTTTTGTAGAATGTGCTTAATGTTCTTGTTGGCGGCCTCAACAGCTCCATTGGTTTGTAGCCGATATGTGGATGACTTATGAAAAGCCACGTTATGTTTTTCCAACAAGTCGATCACTTCCTTCTTGAAGTGGGAACATTGTCTGAAATGATCTCATTCGGGACCCTATACCGACAGATAATGTTATTCCTGATGAACTTAGCTACATGCGACGCTTTCAGCAATGCATAGGATTGGGCCTCAACCCACTTTGTAAAGTAGCCTATTGCTACTAGGATATACTCATGCCCGTTCGACCCCTTCGGAGTAACTGCCCTAATATTATCAATTCCCCAGACTGAAAATGGCCACGGTGAAGTCATGTTGTACAGTTTCGACGGCGGGATATTTATGCAATTTGCATGGATTTGACATTTGTGGCATCGCCGAACAAAACCAATACAATCCTCCTCTGTGCTCCGCACTCTCCTCCGTGGATGGCCTCCATTAAACGCTTCGACTCCTTTTCATCAACACACAGTTTATGCATTCCCAGATGGTCTCATTTGTACAATTTACCCCCTGCAGATGATAAATTGAGCAGCCATTCGTTGTATTACCCTTTTATCTTTGGCATTTGCCCCTAGTGGATAAGCCTTCTTTTCTAAGAAGTTCCAGACATCAAAGTACCAGGGGTTCTGGTCTTGTACTTCATCTATCGCGACAATCAACTCGTAGGCCGGCACATACCTCTGTTCAATAATGATTGGACGCATCTGAACTCCTAAAGGGATGTTTATCATGGAAGATAGTTAATAAGGCGTCAGCGAACTTGTTGCTATCTCTTAACAGACACGTGAAGGTTAACTTCTCAAACCTGGGAATTAGAACATCCAGGGTTTGGTGATAGATTCTCATCCTTTCTTCTTTAACCTTCCAGTCTCCTTTCGCTTGAGACACAACCAGGTTAGAGTCCCCAATGACGTCCAACCGTTTTGCCCCTAGTTCAGGTGGCTTCCAAGCCAGCAATACATGCCTCGTACTCTGCTCGTTGTTCGATACCTTGAACTGGAGTTTGAAAGCTAAAGGTATGTGGGAATTGTCGGGCGCTCTCAGCAACACCCCTATCCCATACCCGTACTAGTTGGTCGCTCTGTCAAAGTACATAGTCCAAATCTCTTCTTCGACCTACAGAATGGCCTCATCTGGGAACAGATACTCTACTGCTTCATCTCCCTCTACTGGGTGATCGGCTAGGAACTCCGCTACCACTCTCCCTTTCACAGACTTGCGAGTCATGTACTTCAAATCAAATTCGGAGAGAAGAAGCAACCAACGGGCTAGCCTACCCATAAGTGCTGGTTTCTCGAAGAGATATTTGATGGGATCCAATCTCGAAACCAGAATTACAGAGTGAGCTAAAAGGTAGTGCCTCAACTTCCTGGTAGCCCATACCAAGGCCAAACAAGCCTTCTCAAGTGGAGTGTAACGGGTCTCATATTCCAGCATCTTCTTGCTTAGGTAATAGATGGCCTTCTCCACTCTATCCTCAATTTCTGCGCAAGCATGCAGCCCATTATCGTGTCGGTTACTGACAAATACAAATCAACGGATTTCCCGGCTCTGGCGGTGACAATACAGGTGGGTTCTGTAGGTACTATTTGATCTGCTCGAAAGCAACCTGGTATCGGTCGTCCCATTGAAATTTCTTTCCTTTCTTCAGGAGACCAAATAGTGGTTCACAAGTCAAGGTTAATTTTGTAATAAACCGTCATATGAATTGCACTTTACCTAGAAAGTTGCGCACCTCCTTTTCAGTCCTTGGTGGTGGCATTTCTAAGATGGCCTTGATCTTGGAAGGATCGACTTTGATGCCCCTTTGTGTAATCAAGAACCCCAGCATTTTCCCTACTGTGACACCAAAAGTACATTTCTGAGGATTCAGTCACAACCGATACTCTCTGATCTGTTGGAAAATTTTCTTCAAGGCGGTGTAGTGGCCCTCTCTTTCCTTAGACTTGACAATCATGTCGTCCATGTACACCTCAACCTCTTTGTGGATCATATCATGCAAGATCGTAGTTGCAGCCTATTGATAAGTAGCCCCAACATTCTTCAAACCGAATGGCATCACCCTATAGCAGTAAGTCCCCCATGGCGTGGTGAAGGCAGTATTCTCCCTATCCTCGGGTGCCATCAAGATCTGGTTGTACCCGGAAAACCCATCCATAAAAGAGAGCAGCGCATGCCCTGCAGTGAAGTCCACCAATTCGTCGATGTGCGGTAGAGGAAAGTCGTTTGTTCAGATCTCTGAAATCCACACCACACCTGAATCCTGCCATCTTTCTTTGGCACCGGAACAATGTTGGCCAACCAAGTAGGATAATCAGATACTAACAAGAACCCTACATCTATCTGCTTGGTGACCTTTTCCTTGATTTTCAGAGCCCAATCCGGGCATATTCTCCGAAGCTTCTGCTTGACGGGTCAGGCCTCAGGGTCAAGAGGGATCCGGTGCTATACAATCTCAGGATCGATTCCAGGCATCTCTTCGTAGGACCAAGCAAAAACATCTTTGAAATCTTTTAATAAAGCGACTAAGCGCTCACGTTCCTCTGAAGATAGCGTAGACCCGATCTGGACCAGATGCGGATCCTTCTCAATACCAACATTAATTGAAGTGATTTCATCAACCAACGGTTTTACAAACCTCTCCTCCTCTCGATCAATCAAATGTTTCAAAACTGGAGGAATTTCTTCTTGTCGTTTTTATCAAAGTTTTGAAAGTCCTGATTAATGCAATACACGAGTGGCACAGAAAAGTACTCAGAAACAACAGTGGTACCATTCTCATTCACAACTTCCAGTTCATCTAATTCCTCGGTTACAATCGACTCAAAAGAAAAGGAAAAAGACGACCTAGACAAAACAATGGCAATCCGGGTTATCAACCCCAGGAATACCGGACTCTGACTCAGAAGAACTAGAATCTGATTCTAACTCCACAAACTCTATGGAATCAATTTCTGGTTCACTACCTGACTCAAACTCAAAACTGCTGGACAAAAATCCCTCATCGTACCGCCAAACAAGGGAGGGTGCGATAAATGCATCTAGAATGCCAGAAAAAGGGCCCATAGCTGTTTGATCTCCAATCATGGAAACAAAGAAGTCATCCCCCAAGCTCTCCTATGTGATCTAAGGATCCAAGAGGAGACAAGCCAGCGTTGCTCCTATCTCAAGTTCTGTGCCATCGGGCTTATCCTCTAAGCACTGCTCAGCCACAGCTGGTAGGTCAGTCTGCTCTTCTGCAACTTCATCCCCTTGCAACTGTAGGTCGAAAAGGATCTTAAAGCCGAGCAAACGCCATTTCTCTGAATTTAGCCATGGCTCAAGAAAGCCACAAAATGGGAAATCCTCCCCCTCCCGAACAAAGCGGCTGTTCAGGGTTCCTTGAAGGTCTATGCACCAACTCGTAGTGCTTCCCAACTTGTTTAGCCTTGGCTCTTCTTGCCATGTCCTTTCCCTTTCTTACCCAATCCACTTTGGTTGGCGTGTAACCTAAACCAAAGGTATAAGGGTTGTGTGGCACTTTGGCCAATGCTGCGAGGCCCTTCCGGCCACTCTTTTCCTATCCCATTCCAAGTACATGTTGTAGCTTATTCATGAGGTAGACGGATTGCGCGCTGACATACAGTCCCTCATCAACAGCCAGAATATCTTGCACTATCTAGGCCTCGGCCAAGGTGAACCCAGACAAGAAGACATCCTCCTCACCATGTACAATTTCCAAGACCGGTGTAGTAACCTCCAGCAGTGGATGTATGGAAGAGTTCCCAAAAACAATAGCTACCCCCTTCCCATGGGGGTACTTCAGCGGAAGAGACAGCTCTTACTTGGTGCAGCCATGGCCGTCCAAGAAGTAAATTAAAGCTGGCTAGAACATCCAGAACGTGGAACTCGATGTCCTGTTGTGCTGGGCCAACCTGAGTTCTGATCCGCACTGTCCTCATCACTTCCCGACTGGTATTGTCATAAGCCCGAATCACCTGGGCTGTTGGTACAAAATCTACGGGTTTCAAACCGATAGCGTAGGCCGTGCGCGACGGACACACATTTATTGCAGATCCTGTATCAACCAAGACAATTGATATCCACTTCTCTTTACATTCCACAGAGATGTACAGTGGCTTGTTGTGCTCAGAGCCCTTAGGCGGTAATTCTTTATCTGTGAAAGTCAAAGTCGGTGAAACACCACCTGAGAAAACTAGTCCCACTAACTGTTCAGAGGTTGTGTCAATAGAGAGCTTAGCCTTATCCATTGCTGATAGGACGACTTGTCTATGCACCTGTGAGGCCATGAGTAATCCCCAGATGGAGATGTCCGCTTGAATCTTTTTCAGCTGCTTCAGTACAGCTTCTTTCTCTAATAGTTTCTCTTTTTGTTTCTCTACTTCCTTGTCTTTCCCTGATGCTCTGGCTGGTCTAGGTGTAGGGGCTTAAAGTACTGCCCACTCCGAGTCATGTGATCAACTTCTTCGGTATACCACGTATCATCTGATAAATTCTGTCCCCTGTCCTCATCAGTATGGGCAAGACGCAAATCATCGTCTTTCCACTATATTCCCTCGGCAACCGACAGACAACTATCTGGTTCCACTACAGTCGTTCCCGTGTTCTCAACACATTCTGTCCTCGCAGGACCCTTGGCTTTTCTCGCCCTCTGATCAGTCTCAATTCTCTCATGTTCGAACCACTTCAGTGCGGCCTCTTGTTCTGTATCAGCTGTACAAATGCTGCTAAATTCCCGAGCAAAATTCTCAGTACCGATGCTCTCTAACAACTCTCTCTTATCGTCGACCGTTCCGGCCATTGCAGACGTTCCTGTTTCTAACTGTCCCTGATTCAATTAAGACCCCTCATCAATATCCGGCTCATCACTAAGCCACCTTGCATTATCCGTTGACCCATTCATGTCGAACCAACCAACCTATACATCCCCCAGATCCTGTTCATCAAAGAACTGCAGGTTATCGAGGTCCTCCTCAAGCTCAGCTAAGTCATCCAGCCCTTAGCTCGACCCATCCTCCTGGACTACATTTGCCTCTATCCCCATCGGCAATTCCACCATTGGCTTGGCCTAATCAGTTGCCACAATAAAGTGGCAAGGGTTGTATGCTTCATCAATTAAGCTTGCAGAGCCCTAGGCATGCCTTATTCTTCATAGCCACCACCATGGGTTCAGGTTGGGATATTGACGTGCTCATCATGCACAAGTCTGTGCTTTTTGGGATGAACAGCGCCGGCTTAGGCAGGTGGGAGGGAGTGATGTATATGTTGGGGTTGTATGGGACGACCATTGTTTGGATCAGGTTTACTTGCCTGGGTGGAGGAGGGGGTTGCTTATGTGGTGGGAAAGGGTTTATAGTGACGTTTGGCTTCTCAGGAGGCGCTATCACTTTGTTGTCAATGAGATCCTGAATCTCATGACAGAGTCTAAAGCATTGGTCGGTATCATGACCATGCTACTGATGGAAGGTACAATACTTGGCCGGGTTGTGTGTAGGAGGGAGGGGATTAGGCAATGGGCGCGGTTCTAGGGGCTTCAGATGCCCTTTTCTAATTAAGACCCCCAAGGCTTTGGATAGAGACATGTAGAGCGAGGTGAAAACCCTTTGGCCTCGGGGTGGGTACTTTGCAAGTTGTGGGGTGGCTCTAGATGTGCTGGTAAAGGGTGTGGCTGTTTTTGGTGTGGTGGTGACCATACCAACGTCAGAGGTTCTTGCAACTACATTGCTACTCGTAGCTACATTTGAACTACATGTAAACGCCCTCTTGGGCTGCTCATTTTCATGGTCAATCAGACCCTGTTTCATCACATCCTCTATCTGTACCCCAATCTCATAAAGATTAGCAAAGGTAGGTAGGGGTAAGACAATCATCTTTTGCATCAGCTTCGGTTGCAGATTCCGAATGACCATTCTTATTTGGTCCTTCTCAACTGGCCTAGTGGTCATCATGGAGGCCTTGGAAATCCACTGAGTGACAAAGTCAAAGAAGCCTTTCTTCGGCTCTTGTCGAATAGCCTCGAGATCACGAGTTGTGACCTCGATTTGAGTGTTAGAAGAATATTGGGTGACAAAGGCCTCGGCCATCTCTTCCCAACTCTTCTTCACGGAATCCTCCAGATTAGCATACTAGATAGCCGCAATACCCGACAAGGTCCTGCCAAACAGGGATAGCTTTTGCAGTCTAGTCAGGCCCATCGGCCACAGAATATCAGAAAATAGCCTCAAATGGACCAGGGGATCACCCGAACCATCGAAGCGGTCTATGTGAGGCATTTTAAATCTATTCGGCAATGTCACTGCCGAATCTATGTAGTCGTCCTCTATATCTAGGATCGAGTTGACTCCCCGAACACGTTTGAAAAGCTTCTCAAGCTTGCTCATTTTTAAGGCTGTAGGATCAACCTCAAACTCAAACGGTGTGTCCGTTGGGTAGGCTAGTGCTTTGGAAGTCTGAGGTGGGACTGGCCCTGCTGGAATGTCCGTATTCTCTTGGACATTAGTTGTATCCCCAGGTATCGAAACCCTAGGTGGGGGTGGACGTGAAGCAGAAGCTGCTGCTTGTTGCGGTTGTTGTTGCTGTTGAAGACTAGCAATCACTTCAGCCTGCTGGGCTACAACCTCTGTTTGACGAGCGGTAACTTCCGCTTGACGAGAAGCGTCCCGATCCATGGCCTCGATGGTTTGTTGAAGTTGACGCATCATTACCTCCATACTGACTGAGGGGTACTGATCTGTCTGATCCGGTGTGCACTCTGTTTCTGAAGTGGAAGCGGAAAACTGGGCCCAACTGTGCACAGGTAACTGACGAACCGGTGAACTATGCCGAACACTTCTCCATCTTGTAACCGGGGGGAGTGAAGCAAACGCTGGTTGTCCTCTCACAAGATCCCAAGATCGATAAAGCCTCCTTACTCTGGTCCAGAGTGCTTGGGGGGTAACTGCCTCATCGGAAGCAATAGTGAAATGCTACCTTGCAAAAAGAAAAATAAAGCAAAAAGGAAACAACAATCAGCAAACACACAGCACCTCGGCTTAGATAGAGACAACATACAGTTGAAATCATAAGCTGGACAATCTGTACTCAAATATTGATTTCTGCCCCCAAATTTTCTGCCTCAAAACTGATATCCCCAAACTGATACCCAGATTTGCAACTGATACATACATTCCTGTAGAGACACACCCTAACAGCACATATCAAGCAAGTGAGAGCCAAAACACCCCTATGGTGGGGTAGGGATTCACTACGCACGCATGCGGTTTCATACAATCCTGCATTCGGGTGAGCAACCTGTCCTAGTTTGGAACAGTCTCTATGGCTTCTGATATGCAACTAGGTCAATTGGTCGAAAAGGGGTGCCTCAGCAAGACCACCTAATATACCTCTCACTCCTAACACCGAGAAGTGAAAGGAGGACCAAACGGTACAACAGTAGTCTAGATCCAAGGTCTGTGTTCCCATCGTGGCAAAGCCCACAACTGGTTAGCCTTATGGCAAGCTTTTCCAAGAAAGCCTCCGGCAAACCGTTCAGGAATAGCAGATGGCAAACACTGTGACTTAGACGCACCAATGCAAATGCAATGCAAAGAAACACATAAATGTAGATAAAACAACATATCATGAGTTCGAGTCAAGTTCTCTAAATTCTAAGCAGAGTCGCCAGAAACTGTAGACTCAACTTTCTTCGCTCGCCCCCTTTCGGAGAGGCACGAATTGGTCTCCTAAAGTTCGGACTCCTGTCACAGTTCTGAATCTAATCTCACAAAATGCAATGTGAGACTGATAAACACCAAAGAGTCCAATCCGGCAAATCATTTTAGAAAATCGATTTTGAATCAAATGATGCCAAAACTGGACTACTTTGCCAGATTACAGAGACACCACCTAAATATTTTATTTTTGAGAAATTTAGGAAACCCTGACTCGTGCCAAAGGCCACGTGTCTATCATCACCAAAGTTGTCTCGGCTCGGGAACCTGGGTACGAGAGGGAAAGGTCCTGAAATGAGCACCCCCGCTTGCCCGATCAAAAGATCGGCCTCTACTAAGCATGATACGTTGTTTTATAAACCTCATGTGTTCTTATCCGGTTATTAGCTAACTTTACTATGTGACGCACACATACAAGTATAGACTAAATCGCGAGAATTGGAACAAAACAACTCATGTTTGTTTTCAAAAATGGTTTGAAGGTGCCACTCTCAAGTGGGCTAAAGCACAGATTTGCCACCCTCGGGTGGGCTTAAAACATGATTTTTCCACTTTGCAAAGCGGGCTTAAAACTCACATTTATCGAATTGTTCCAATTCAAGCAACCAAGCCTTCATCCACAGGCATTCATGCAGTTTAACAAGTAAGCACATAGCCTCATGGCAAGCATGTGAAATATGGCATCACTCATACTCATGCAAGTATGCTAAAGCGTAAAGATTTACAGTGTACTCCGAGCTAAAACAAAAAGCTAATTAGAAATATGCATGATCCTAACTATGGTAAAATACCTAATGCAACACATGCAATAATGCAACTAATAGGATCGACTATCTAATATGGCATATGAATGCAATAATTTGATAACATGCTTTGAAACACGTATTCAAATAAGTGCTGAAATACAATGCAGTTTGAATGATGCGCCGAGCCTCGGTGCATGCAAGACAAATGAATGATGCAAACGTGCAAGCATAAGGTATGCTAGTCAAAACGTGTTCCTAATCTAACCATCGAAAGCGGATAAATAAAAGGGAGAAAGACGTGGAGTTGGAAGACATGCACACACACACGCACGCACGCTTATTACAACATTGTGCCCTCGCGAAGGAGGGGTCCGAATGAATAAGCTGAGCTACTCTAAGCTAAGCTAATCAAACTAATCTAATTAAACTAATTAGACTAGTTATTACAAACCAATTGAATAACTAGTAAACTACTTACTAATTATTACAATTCAACATAAAAAAATAGCTATGCTAAAGCTACTTAGTTATTACAACAATCAATGCAATTAACAAAGTAATTAACACATTAAACTATGCTGCTACTACTCTGCTTCAGGATATAGAAGATGCATGCACTCGGTTTTCGCCCCGAAACGCCTTCCAGTTTGCTCTTGAGAGGCTCTACTTGCAGGGTTGCTCCAACAACTTTCTGCTCCACCTTACCAATTCACTGCTGAGGAATGCACCAGTGGCCTGCCGGCCATGAGTGCTTGTTGCCGGCCATCTGCCGGCCAAGAGTGTGCTATGCCAGCCAAGGATGAAGCCACTGCCGGCCACTGGTGTGCTGAAGCACCACACTGCAACAGAGTACAGACAGCGAAAAAGGGAGGGTTTTCCAAGGATATGTTTGTACTATGCCCCTTCTTATCATCTCAAAACATCAAAGAGTGGCATTCATGGATCCAAAACCACCAATCAAGCATTTTCAATGCATGATGGCCAAAGAACCAAGTTGTACACTTTCAATAAATTCACAAAAACAAGACTCAAAGGAACCACCACCTGTAGACACCTCATTTTTTATCGTCCTTAAGACTTGGACGTCATCGTTTGAACACTCAATGATCATCCATGCTCGTGTTCGTTTTGAGTTCCCGAAGGTCTCGGCTGTGCGCCTTGCCTTAGGATCTCTCAACTTGATTGTTTTGTGCTTGGTTATGGACCAAGGACTTGTGGTTTTGCTTCTGAGGGAAGAGAGTGGCTTGTTGGCCATTGTAGACACCCCATTTTTGACTATCCTCAAGACTTGGACGTCGTCACTTGAACACTCGATGATCATCCATGTTCGTGTTCGTTTTGAGTTCTCGGAGGTCTCGACCGCGCGCCTTGCCTCAATCTCTCAACTTGACTGTTTTGTGCTTGGTTGTGGACCAAGCACTTGTGTTTTTGCTTTTGAGGGAAGAGGGTGGCTTGTTGGCCATTTCCTCTACCCATCGGCCAAGTCATGAAGCCATCGGCCTTTGTTTCTTGCCATTGGCCAAAAGTGTTGGCCGATCGGCACTTTATTTGGTCGGTCGGCCACCTTTGTTGGTCAATCGGCCATATTTTCCAGCTGAACCCTTTCCATCTACTTTTGGCAGATATTTTGTGCCAGCTGGCACAACTGGCATGCACAATTCCCCCCCTCCATACACGTGTATGGAGGGATTTGCCTCTTGCTTGGCTTCTCCAAGAAGCTTTGCAAATTGGATTTCTATAAGAAGGGAGCTCCTCCTCCCTTCTCATAACTTCAGCAAAATAGATATAGAGTTCATATGTCCCTCTCTCTCTATATCTCTCTCTATATTTGTGTGTGTATTTGTGCTTAAAAGTGTGATTTTGTCTTACTATTGTACACAAACACACACTAGTACACCATCCTTGGTTGCTGAGGCATTAGGGAGTTGGTGTTAGGGTTCTTGAGCTGTTTTTGATCAGAGAAAGGTGTTGGTGTTGTGTTCTTGAAGGTGTTCTTCAAGGGTGAGCATTCTTGCTTTAGATACCCCTTTCTTGCTTAAGCTTTTAGCCCTTCTTGCTTATTGTTTTAAGCTTAGCTATTAACTGATAAAAGTTCTATTTTTACTTGCTTTAGAACTTTGTTTAAGGTCACTTTGAGGTTTGGGGTTGTTTACCCCTTCCAAGGCCTTGTTAGGCCTTGTTTTAGGCCATCCATTTTGGCCTTTGTTCTAAGCTTTGCATGGCCTCTCTACCACTGAAATCTAGAGGATTTTCAGTAGTGCAGAGGTGGTCTTGAGGTCTTAAATAGGAGAGGGTCATCCCTCTGCTTGTTGTCTTGAATGCTTGCATAAATGGCTTATGTTGGTGGCTTGTATGCTTAGCTTGCTTTAGCTTTGTTTCAGTGTGTATTAGGCTTTGTTTTGCCATAATATACCTCTGTTTCAAGTTGGTTTAGTGGTCTCTTCCATGCACCATGTACTTGCCTTGCAATCCCCTCATTTGCCTTAACATGTATCTAGCATTTAGACTACCATGCTTGTATGTTTTGGCTTAACTTCATGAAGCTTCTAGCCTTGTTTTACCATGCTAGAGCTCTGTTTTGCCTTGTCTTGGTCATGCTTGCATTGTTTTGTATAGCCACCATGTAATCTAGCTTGTTAGCTTTGAGTGTTCAAGTCACTAGCATGCCTTACTTGGGCCATTTCAGTGGTTTGGCATCACTTGTTATGTTATTTCAGTCCATGTTCTATGCTTGTACACTTGCACTTATTACTCCTTTAATGTTTTAAAGAGTTGATGTTTTTATGCCTCACGATTGGATCATAGTGCATGCGTCCATATTTAGGCTTCTAGAATGCCATTTCAATGTGTTTTTGGTCTTGTTCTAACATGCCATAACTCTAATTTTGGTTGCTTAAATCATCCCATGTTTAGTTGTGATAGGTGTAGTGTAACACCCCTTTGTAGCCTTACATGCTTCATGTTTTTGCGCTCACCTATCTAGCATGTTTTGGTCTCATTCCTTGCATGTCTTAGGCTTACTTTGGCATGCCTTAGGACTATTTTGGGTTATACTTGCCATATGCCCTTTGTTTTGCGTAGCTTTGGTTCAAGTCCCTTTACTAGTCTTAGGCTTTAAGCCTTTTGCATGCTATGATTACGATTATATAAGTGATTTGGCATCATTTCTAACATCATTTCAGAGTATGTAATGTTGTCACACTCGCATGCTTTTCACTCTTTTAAGTGTGCTTAAGAGTTGTGTCTTCATGCCTAGGTGATAGGCCAATTAGCATGCATGTTTGTATATGCTTTTGTCCCTTATTTCTTAGCATTTTGGCCACTGATTTGGGCATGTTCGAGAGCTGTCCATATTAGTTTAAGTCCATTTTCGCATGTTGTTGCATGCTTGCCTTGCACGTTGTTGCATACTTGGCCTATCGCATGTTGTTGCATGCTTGAGTTATATTGCATTTGGCATGTTTTTTGTTAAGTTGCTTTGCATATTTGCAAGCTAGTCCCATTGCATGTTGTTGCATGCTTATCATTGATATTGTTGTTGCATGCCTATTACATTGCAATGCTTACATGATTATGCTACTTTGTTAAGTTCATCATGCATGTATTACATTGGTCTAAATATACTTGTCCCTTTTACATGTTGTCACATGTTTGCATCACATGTTGTTGCATGTTTGTCATTGGCATTGTTGTTACATGCCTTGCATGTTTACTCGTTTAGGTTGTATGCCTATTGCACATTGCTTGCTTGCATGCTCATGTTGCATTAGCTTGCTTGCATGCTTAGGTTGCATAGCATTATGCATGCGTCCCTTACCTCTTGATCAAGCATGACAGAGGTTGGGGCCCCTTATGTGTTGTGTGCATTTCATTTGATATTAATTGCACATTCGGCTTCTTTGGCCATCATGCATGGAAATGCGTGATTGGTGGCCCGAGGGTCGAGGACTACAGTCCTTTGAGTCTCAAACATGATAAGGAGGGTGGTCGTGCATACATTGTCTGGTAAATGCATTGCCATACTCTGTTTGTCCTCTGCTGCAACAAAACAACATTCTGCAGGAAGAGATGGACGGTCAGCCATCTTTAGTGCCGGTCGGCTACAAATTTATGGCCGAGAGCCCCATTATTGATTGATGACCAATTCCCCTTGGCCGATGGCCTTTCCACTTGGCTGATGGCCTCTCACAGCACCCAAAAGGTGATTCAGAAACATCAGTAGACTTGTGCAGTTTTCAGAGGTGCAGAGCAGTGTAAACAGAGGCAGCATGAGCATGGCGATAGATTTCCGAGCGGAGCCGAGCATGCATGCATTTGTCCCTCTTCCCGAGGCCTCTTTACTGCTTTAATAGCTTAATTAATTTGTTTAATTAGTTAAGTGTTGTGTAATAATTAATTAGCTAGTTAGTTAGCTAATTACTCAATTCGTATTATTTATTCGGACCCTCTGTCGAGAGGGCGAATTTTGTAATAAGTGTGCGTGACTGTGTGAATGTCTTCCAACCCCACGTCTTTCTCCCTTTTACTTACCTGGTTTTGATGGTTAGTTTAGGGCACGATTCAATTAGCATACTTATGCTTCACATGTTTGCATTCATTCATTTGTATTGCATGCACTGGGCTCGGCGCATCATACTAACTGCATTGTATTTCAATACCGATTTGAATACATGATTATCAAGTTGCATCTCATATGCCATTTTAGAATAACCGAGCCTGCTTCTAGTTGCATTTTGTATGTATTGCATTAGCCATTTTAAGCATGAACTAAGATCATACATGATTTCTAACTAGTTCTTTGTTTTGGCTCGGAGTACTAGGTAAGCTTTTTATGCTTTAGCATCTTGCATGTGTGTGAGTGTTGCCATGATAACATGCTTTCCATGAGGCTAACTACTTAAATGATATAACTGCTTGAATAACTGTGGGTGAAGGTTGGGTTACTTGAATTGGAACAATTCATCAAATGCGAGTTTTAAGCCCACTTGAGGTGGCAAAATCATGTTTTCTAAGCCCACTCGAGGGTGGCAAAATCCACGTCTTAGCCTACTTGCGAGTAGCACCTTCAAACCATTTTCAAACAAACATGAAATGTTTTGTTCCAATTTAGGCGATCTAGTCTATACTTGTATGCTGTGCGCATCACATAGTAATTCTAGGTAGTTAACTGAAATAAGAACGCATGTGTTTTCAAAAATAAGATATCATGTTTAGTACAGGCCGATCTTTGATCGGGCGAGCGGGGGTGCTCATAGATGACCTTCCCTAATCGTACCCAAGTTCCCGAGCGGAGGCAACTTTGGTGATGACGGACACGTGGCCTTAGGTACGAGTCAGGATTTCCTAAATTCCTCCAAAATAAAATATTTAGGTGGCGACTCTGTATCTGGCAAAGCAGTCCACGTTTGGCACTTCTTTCTTAAAAATCAGTTTTCCAAAACGATTTGCCGAATTTGGACTCTTTGGTGATTTATCAATCTCACATTGCACATTGTGAGATCAGATTAAAAACTGTGACATTTGAGTCCGAACTGTAGCATGAGGCCCTCGGAGCGCGTCTACAGCCATCCCCTCAACCCATCGGCCAAGCCTTGTGCTTGTCGGCCTTGTGTTCTTGCTGTCGGCCAAAAGTGTTGGTCGATCGACACTCTTTTTGGCCGATCGGCACTCTTTTTGGTCGATCAGCCATATTTTTGAGCCGAGACCTTTCCATCTGCTTTTTGCAGATATTTTGTGCCAGCTGTGACATCATGGTATGCACAATTCCCATCCTCCATACACGTGTATGGAGGGATTTGCTTCAAGACTCAAGCTTGTTCAACAAGCTTGAGAATTGAAATTCTATAAAAAGGGAGCCTCCCCTCCCTTTGCAGACATTCAGAAAATTGGTGATATAGAATATATATCTCTCTATATCTCCCTCTCTCTCTTGATTTGTGTGTGTTTGTGCCTAAAATGGTACTTTGTCTTCACTTTTGCACTATAACACCTAGCAATACACCTTCCTTTTATTGCTGAGGTACTAGGAAGTTGGTTTTGGTGTTCTTGGGTGGGTTTGAACTCAGAAAAGTTGCTGGAGTAGTCTTCTTGAAGGTGTTCGTCAAGGGTGAGTAAACTACCTTTTAATCCCCCATTCTTGCTTAAGCTTTTAGACCTATTTGCGTATTGTTTTAAGCTTGACTCTAAACTGTAAAAATTTCTAATTTTGTGTGCTTGAGATGATTCCTTAAGGTCACTTTTTGGTTGGGGGTTGTTTACCCCCTCTTAGGCCTTGTTTGGCCTTATTTTGTGCCTTTCTCCTTGAGTTTTGGAACCCTCTTGTTTCGACCTTCTCACCACTGAAATCCAGAGGATTTTCAGTGGTAGAGAAGTGGTTTTGGAGTCTTGAATAGGAGAGGGACACCCCCCTCTCATTGTCTCTCATTTGCTAGCATAAATGGCTCATATTGATAGCATGTTTGTTTAGCTTGGGTCATTGTATATGAAGCTCGCAGATCCCTCAGGCTCTATACAACCCGAGCAGTTACATTACATCAGCAGGCCAGGCCAGGCCGAATGTGGAATTAACAGTGGAGGCAGAGATTTGTGTAGTACGGGAGGATGGACCTAATCAGGGACTGGATGACTTGGCAGAATTAGAGAAAGATATTGCTAACCTTCAGTTTTTCAACGAACAAGACCCGGGAGATGTGACAGTCAACTGGTTTGACGACCAACCCGATGTTATTGAATAACCTCAGCTAGAATAGAGTCCGTTAAGGACGAGGACATCATCTGTGGCCAGAAGGGCCGGGAATCAGTTTGCACCGCCAGAGAGCACCGGTGCTAAGAATTCTGCTCGGGATCAGAGCATTTTGAGTACAGAGAATATTGAACAGCAGGCTGCACTGAAGCAGTTTGAGAAGGAAAGGATCAAAGATTCTGAGAGGGCCAGAAAGGCCAAAGCCCCTGCAGGGATAGAACGTGCTGTGTGCACAGGAGCGGGACGTGCTGCAGGCACAAGAACGCAAGGTGCTGTGGGCACAGGAATAGTTGTAACGGAGCCGAATAGGTGTCTGTCGGCTGCCGATTGCATGTGGTGGGAAGATGACGACCTATGTCTTGCCCACACAGACGAAGACTAGGGACAAAGCCAGCCAGATGATACCTGGTATGTGGGAGAGGTTGACCACATGACTAGGAGCGGGCGGTATTTCAAACCCCCGCACTTAGATCAACCAGAAGCGTCCAACAAGGACAAGGAGGTGGAGAAGCAAAATGAGAAGTTACTCGAGGAAGAGGCTGTGCTGAAATAGCTAAAGAAGATACAGGCAGACATCTCCATCTGGGGACTGCTTATGGCTTTGAGAGTTCATAGATAGGTTGTCCTTTCTGTAATGGACAAGGCCAAACTCTCAATAGATACCACGCTTGAACAGCTGGTAGGATTGGTTTTTCCGGGAGGAGCTTCCCCGACGTTGACCTTTTCCGGCAAAGAACTGCCACCTGAGGGCGCAAATCATAACAAACCTCTCTACATCTCTGTGGAGTGTAAGGACAAGTGGATACCGGTGGTTCTTGTCGACACGGGATCTGCCATCAACGTGTGCCCGTCAAGGACGACATATGCAATCGAGTTGAAGCCCGTGGACTTCATTCCAACTACCCAGGTGATAAGGGCCTACGACAATACGAGTAGAGATGTGATGGGGACTGTGCAGATTCAGACCAAGGTTGGTCCAGGACAGCACGAGATTGACTTTCATTTCTTGGACGTTCCCGCAACCTTGAATCTACTCCTAGGGCGGCCGTGGTTGCACCAGGTGAAGGCAGTCCCTTCCACCCTACACCAGATGTTGAAATACCCCCATGGGAAGGGGGTGGCTATAGTTTTTGGGAATTCGTCAATCCATCTGCCGCCAGAAGTGTCTACACTGGTTTTGGAAATCGAGTATGGCACGGAGGATGTGTTCCTGTCAGGGTTCACCCTAGCCGAGGCCCGGGTTGTTCAGAATATCTTAGCTGTTGATGAGGGGTTATATGTCAGCGCACAGTTAGTATACCTCATGAACAAGCTCCAGCACATCCCTGGGATAGGACTAGGAAGAAGTGGCCGGAAGGGCATTACAGCATCGGCCGAAGTGCCGCACAACCCGCATACCTTTGGTTGGGTTATCTGCCCACCAAAGAGGACTGGGTGAGGAAAGGCAAAGAAATGGCCGGAAGAGCCAGAGCCAAGCAGGCGGGGAAGCATTTTGAGTTAATGCATCGGCCTATCCAGGGCACCCTAAACGGACGCTTCGTCCAGGAGGGGAAAGACTTTCCATTCTGCGGCTTCCCCGAGCCATGGCTGAACGTAGAGAAGAGTCGCTTGCCAAGGTTTGAAATTTTCTTCGACTTACAGTTGTCCGAGGATGATGTTGCCAAGGAGCAGACAGACCCAACGGCTGAGGTTGAGTAGTGTAAGGAAGTGGATTTCGAGAGCACCGAGATTGAAATGGGGGTAGCATTGGCTTGTCTACTTTCAGATCCTCCGATCGCCATGAGTGCTTAGGGATGACCTCTCAATTTCTATGATCAGGAATGAAACGGCTGCGAGCCCACCTTCAAACATTTTGGATGCATCCATCGCACCCTCTCTCGTCTGGCAGTACGAGGAGGGATTCTTATGGAGTAGTACCGGGTCAGGTAGTGAGCCGGAATTTGATTCCACCGAATCTGTGGAGTCGGAATCAGGTTTCAGCTCGTCTGAATCTGGGTCCGGTATTCCTAGGGGTGACAACCCGGATGCCACAGCCCTGTCTAGGTCGTCTTTTTCTTTTTCCTTTGAGTCTGTTGTAACAGAGGAATCAGGCGACTTGGAAGTGCTTAATCAGAATGGAATGGTTGTGGCTTTTGAGTATTTTTCTGTGCCTTTGATTTATTGTATTAATCAGGACTTTCAAAATTTTGATGAAAACGACGAGGAAGAAATTCCTCCGGTTCTGAAATATTTGCTTAAACAAGAGCAGGAGAGGTTTGTAAAACCGCTGGTTGATGAAATCACCCAAATTAATGTTGGTACTGAGAAAGACCCGCGGCTGGTCCAGATCGGGTCCACGTTGTCTTCGGAGGAGCGCGAGCGCTTAGTCGCTTTATTAAAAGATTTCAAAGATGTTTTCGCGTGGTCCTACGAAGACATGCCTGGAATGGATCCTGAGATTGTACAGCACCAGATCCCTCGTGACCTAGAGGCCCGACCTGTCAAGCAGAAACTCAGAAGAATCCGCTCGAACTGGGCTATCAAGATCAAAGAAGAGGTCACCAAGCAAATTGACGCAGGGTTCCTGCTGGTATCTGAGTACCCGACTTGGCTGGCCAACATAGTTTCGGTGCCGAAAAGGACGGCAGAATTCGGGTATGTGTGGATTTCAGGGATTTAAACAAAGCCAGTCCGAAGGACGACTTCCTACTGCCGCATATCGATGAGTTAGTGGATTTTACTGCTGGCATGCATTGCTCTCGTTCATGGATGGCTTCTCAGGCTACAACCAGATTTGCGATGGCTCCCGAAGACGGGAGAAGATTGCTTTTACCACCCTGTGGGGGACCTATTGTTAGGGTGATGCCATTTGGGCTGAAGAATGCTGGAGCTACATATCAACGGGCTGCAACCACGATATTGCACAACATGATTCACAAAGAGGTTGAGGTGTACGTGGACGACATGATTGTCAAGTCCAAGGAAAGAGAGGGCCACTACACCACCTTGCAAAAGTTCTTCCAAAGAATCAGAGAATTCCGGTTGCGGCTGAATCCTCAGAAGTGTACGTTTGGTGTTACAGCAGGGAAAATGCTGGGGTTCATGATCACACAAAGAGGTATCAAGGTCGATCCTTCCAAAATCAAGGCCATCTTAGAAATGCCACCACCAAGGACTGAAAAGGAGGTGCGAGGCTTTCTGGGTAAAGTGCAATTCATAAGACGGTTTATCCCAAAATTAACCTTGACTTGTGAACCACTCTTTGGTCTCCTGAAGAAAGGAACGAAGTTCCAATGGGGCGGCTGATGCCAAGATGCTTTTGAACAGATCAAACAATATTTATAGAACCCACCTGTGTTGTCACCGCCTGAGTCGGGGAGACCGTTGATCTTGTACCTTTTCAGTGACTGAAACTACAATGGGTTGCTTGCTTGCACAAGAGTCTGAGGACAAAGTGGAGAAAGCTATCTACTATCTGAGCAAAAAGATGCTGGATTATGAGATCCGCTACACTCTGCTAGAGAAGGCTTGTTTGGCCTTGGTATGGACTACCAGGAAGCTGCGGCACTACCTGTTAGCTCACTCTGTAATGTTGGTTTCGAGATTAGATCCCATCAAATATCTCTTCGAGAAACTGGCACTTACGGGTAGGCTAGCCCGTTGGTTGCTTCTACTTTCTAAATTCGATCTGAAGTATATGATGCGCAAGTTAGTAAAAGGAAGAGCAGTAGCGGAGTTCCTAGCTGATCACCCAGTGGAAGGGGGTGAAGCAATTGAGTACTTATTCCCAGACGAGGCTATTCTGCATGTCGAAAACGAAACTTGGACGATGTACTTTGACGGAGCGCCAAACCAATATGGGTATGGGATAGGGGTGTTGCTAATAGCACCCGACAATTCCTGCATCCCTCTAGCATTCAAAGTCCGGTTCAAAGTCTCGAACAACGAGGTAGAATATGAGGCATGTATTGCCAGTTTAGAAGCTGCCTTAGAACTAGGGGCAAAACGGTTGGATGTCATCGGGGACTCGAACCTTGTTGTATCTCAAGCAAAAGGAGATTGGAAAGTCAAAGAAGAAAAGATGAGAATTTACCACCAGACCTTGTACTTGCTGATTCCTCAGTTTGAGAAGCTGAACTTCGCTCATCTGTTAAGAGAGAACAACAGGTTCACAGATTCACTAGCAACTCTATCTTCTATGATAGACATCCCTTTTGGAGTCCGGATGCGTCCGATCATTATTGACCAGAAATTTGTGCCAGCCTACGAGCTGATTGCTGTCATAGAAGAGGTTCAAGATGAGAACCCCTGGTATTACGATGTTTGGAACTTCTTGGAAAAAGAGACATATCCACTGGGGGCAAATGCCAAAGATAAGAGTGCAATACGAAGAATGGCTGCTCAGTTCATCATCTGCGGGGGTAAACTGTACAAGAGAGGTCATCTGGGGATGCATAAGCTGTGTGTTGATGCCGAAGAATCGAAGCGCCTGATGGAAGCCATCCATGGAGGAGAGTGCAGAGCGCACATGAACGGGGTGATGCTAGCTCGGAAGATCCTTAGACAGGGTTACTACTGGTCCACCATGGAGGAGGATTGTATTGGCTTTGTCCGGCGATGCCACAAACGCCAGATCCATGCAAATCGCATGAATATTCTGCCGTCGAAGCTGTACAACATGACTTCGCCATGCCCGTTTTCAGTCTGGGGGATCGATGTGATCAGTGCTGTCACTCCAAAGGGGTCCAATGGACATGAGTTCATTCTGGTCGCGATAGACTATTTCACAAAGTGGGTTGAGGCCCAATCTTATGCGCTGTTGAAGGCTTCCCATGTTGCCAAGTTCATCAGGAACAACATCATCTGTCGCTACGGGGTCCCGAACGAGATCATTTCAGATAATGGTTCCCACTTCAAGAAGGAGGTGATCGACTTGTTGGACAAGTACAACGTGGCTTTTCACAAGTCATCTACATATCGGCTGCAGACCAACGCAACAGTTGAGGCCGCCAACAAGAACATCAAACACATACTGCAGAAGATGGTGGAAACCTATCAGGACTGGCCAGATAAGCTGCCATTTGCTCTGTGGGGCTACCAGACTTCAATTCGAACTTCTGCTGGAGCAACTCCGTATTCCTTGGTCTATGGGATGAAAGTTGTTTTGCCTATCGAAGTTGAGGTTCCGTCTTTGCGAGTATTGGCTGAGTGTCAGATAGCTGAGGCAGATTAGCAGCAGAGCAGATTTGAAGAACTCATGCTCTTCGACGAGCGAAGGCTGAAAGCACTGTACCATGTTCAGAGTTATCAACGGAGAATTGCCAGGGCTTTCAACAAGAAGGTTAAGTCTAGGAATTTGAAAGAAGGAGATTTGGTGCTCAAAGACAACCGAGCTCCCATCCACGACCCTAGGGGCAAGTTCAGACCCAATTGGACTAGTCCTTACTTCATCAAGTCTATCTGGTCGGGTGGAGCTGTCGTTCTGATGGACCTAGATGGCCTAGAGTTCTCCCAACCGATCAGCATGGACAAGCTAAAGAAATATTACCCCTGAGTGGCTCGCTAGGCCAAAAACCCGAAAGGGCGACCAAGGCAAAAATTAGAGCATGAAAAATTTGAAATTATAAAAACTAAGCTCGCAAGGTTGAAAACCTGCAAAGGGCGGCCTTGGCAAAAGTTAGAGCGTAAAAGGAAAGCGTAAATACTCGAGTGAACCCAAGCCGAACTACGTAAGGCTTGATTCCCATCTTTGGGATACGTAGGCAACTTCACCCTGAAGTCCAGCCATAAACACTTCCCCGATCAACTTTGTCCATGTGATCATGTTTGGTCATCTTCGTCTATCCTGCATTCAAGAGCTCGGTCGTGATCTCCAATGCAGTGCTATTCAGACTAGGGGCAACTTTCCAGTTGCTGGAATCCGGGGTTGTGCATCTCAGTGATAGATCTCAGGCGTGTCCAGTTCTGATCCATATCGAAAATGGTTTTGAAAAGTTTTAATAAAAGTTGATTTTGCTCAAATTAATCTTTTTACAACTTAGACCATTTTTGGACGAACGAAAAATTTTCAGTACCCACAACCTTCAATTTCACTAATTTCAATACAGAGTTCTCCTACTCTTGAATACAAATTGAAGTTTCTTTTTATTACATTCATAAAGAAAACTTGAAAGTTCTGATTAAGGCAAATAAATTCGAGGCATAGTCAGGTGTTCCTGCGTCCCCTCCCAGAGCTGGTCGAAGCCTCTGATGCCAAAGTAGGCCCTTCCTGTGCCTCTTCATTGAGCTAATCTATGCACTCATCAGAGAGGGTGCAACTGAAAGTGGGAGCGGGGGCTAGAAGCCCCCTAGTCCTCCATGCTGTGGCATACCAAGCTAGTTGCGCGCCTCGGACCGGAAATGCAGTAGGGTAATCTATCCCCTCTTCCGGACAAGTCTGATCATGGCCGAACTGGCGCCGGAATCGGAATGGGAAATAGAACACGCAGTGTGTCATGCCAATCAATTGAATCCCGGGCTGGCGGGTCATGCTGTAACTCATTGCTGATAGATTGAGCCAAGGGCAACGCCAAATAATACGGTCTGCGAACAAACCGCACATCCAGTCACACCACCATCCCTCATCCGGAGCATCGACTAGACGTCGCCGAAAGAAATAGCTGCGAGCTGAATATGCTGGGCAGGGGTCCACAATCTTCAATTTGTCCATCAACCATATCTGGGGAAGGATGAGAAATGAGAGATTAAAGAATAGAGAGGTGTACGTTGAGAGAAAAAGTGAGCAAAGGGTTTTTGAGAGGAAAACGGAGCCTGAGGGCCGAGTGATGTGAGTAATATATATGTGAGAAGGGGTGGGAAACATTACCTGCAATAATAGTGGACTCCCTGCAAACCTAGTCGTCTCCCGACAATGAAAAGCGTCCAATCCCATCAATGTTTTAGCTAGTGTCATGGTGATGCAGCTCTTGCCCTCTTTCAAGCCCTTGACAACTTCAATCAAGCGAGTGCTAAACCCACCAGAGCCCAAGGTAAGTAAGAAATGGGACAACATGCACAAGCAAAGCGCATGACGCCGATAACCCTGCCAATGATGATCGCCGCGGTCACCAGCATCAGAAAATCGACGGGTCAAGCTCGGAATGTCCAGCTCTTTGTCTTGAATCAATGACCGAGCGTCATGCAAAGTAAGGCCGCACATCCGTCCTAAGGTTGGACATAGCCGAAGCGGAATTAAGGCAAGATTTCTTCATCGCTCTCAGATTCTATTAAAGCTTGGAAGTCCTCGAAAGTGGAACACATCTCTTGCCCACCAAAGCTAAAAACGTGTGTCACCGGATTCCAAAATCTTGCCGCGGCATGGAGGAACGGAAAACGCAACGAGGTGCGACCCAATGTGAATAGTGCATTTATGCTGAAGCCTCGGAAATTCAGCTTTTCTGAGCCATCCAAATTGGCAATCCAATCTGAGAGATTTTAGACAAGGAACTCTTCCATTTGGTGCAAAGCAATGTTGAAATGAGCAAAACTACGAAGCTGGGGCTTTTGTAGAAGATAAGATGTGAGTGGAAGACAGGTGGCAGCATTCTGGTGGTTCTTGCCATTTTTGGCCGATCGGCCAAAAAGAGTGCCAACCGACCACCATTTTTGGCCGATCGGCTAGTAATGATGGCCGATGGCCATTTCTTGTGGCCGATGGCCTCTACCTTTGGTCGATGGCCTTTCCTCATATCTTCAGAGCAATCCATTTGCTGAGGATGCTGAGAGTTTGTGACTGGTTCTACTTCCATTGCCTTGGGTGATGATTTTGCGAAGTCACGTCTACTTGCTTATCGAGTTGTTGTACATTTGTTTATCGAGTTGTATTTCGCACTCTTTAAGTTTTTCTCTTGCTTATCGAGTTGTATTTACATTCGGTTAGCTTGTCGATTTCTTTGTTTTGCTTATCGAGTTATTTTGTCGTTAGTTGGTTCACTACCTGTTTCGTTGCAGTTTGAGTGTCCAATTTTCAAAACAAAGTTCAATCTCGTTTACATTGTGATGTAATGTGATGCGATGCAGTGCAATGCATAGAATGTACAAATGCAACACTTTTTGAACAAAAACAGCTGTTTCATTTCATCATGTTTTTCTTTTGCAAAAAGTACATAGTTTTGAGGAAAATAAAACCTGCCTGAGGCAGTACAATGTGCTCAAACTACCAGTAAAAAGAAAAGTAAAACAAAAAAGGAAAAGCAACAAAACGTCTGAATAAAGAAAAAGAAGAAAGGCAGTAAATGTCTGAATTAGCATCAGTCATCTCAAGCATGGGAGTCTGTCCTCGTCCTCTTCCTGGACGAAGGTCCAGGACCATCACCGCCAGCTCGTCATCTGAGTCCAAGCCCGAGCCATCTCCAGTCTCATCCTCAGATGAATCCACCTCTGCCTCAGACTCGTCGTCGTCTGGAATCGATGCCCGTAAGCTGCTCCCAACATGAGTACCCCCGGCTTTGGTGCAGAGGTGTACTGTTGTCCCTCGCTCTGCTCTCCATCCTCCTCAGGCAGGTGCAGATGGTCCTCCTAGAACACCCCCTGCGGCCAGAATCTGGAATGGGGCCTGAAAAGAATAGTTGACACTCGCATCAGTCATACTATGCAAAACAGGGTATGAATACCGAATGCAATGTATGAGTACAATTTATGGATGCTGTGAGCAATATGAGAGTACAGTGTATGAATGCTGTGAGCAATATGGGAGTACAGTGTATGAATGCTGTGAGCAATGTCCGAGTACAGTGTATGAATGCCGTGAACAATGCTGTGGGTAGTATGTAAATTACAGTGTATCAGTGTTGTGTGCTATGTATCAAGTGCCGTATCGACAATGTGGAACATCAGATCAGTATGGAACAGATTATGCAAAGCTTGAGACTGCGGTTGAAGGAACTTACCGGGATGCCGTAGATGGTCAACAGGTCGATGCTCTGCTGCAGCATCCCCATCACGGAGGCCGTCAACTCCAGAGACTGATGAGTGTACTCAATGGAAGCCTGCAAAAGTGTTGAGATCATTTAGTATTCTGCGGGGTATCAAATGAATTGAAATGACTGTACAGAACGCAAAATATAGCAGTACATACCGGGGCCGAACTGTAAACTCCGGTAAGCTCATGATCAGCCAGAGGAGGAGCGTGGGTATCTGGTAAGTCTCCCCACCTTGTCCTCGGCAGGTCATCATCGTAGGCAGCTCTGGCCATCCAGCTCCCTGTCCTCTCCGAGACACTCCTCCACGGGCTGAGGTGCCTCGGTGCCCCTTCTCCTGCTGCTGGCGCCGCTAGCCTCTCTCTCTCGACTGGGCGAGCACCGGTCAGAGACGGCATAAGATAAGCCTGAATGAACTCGGCGTAATCGCCCTCGTCTCTAAAGTGCTCATAGCTCCAGCCAATCGTGTAGTCCATCATTTCCTCCAAGGTGTACCTCTCAGTGTGCCTCGTGTGGGTAAGAGGAGGTGCTGGAACTGTCTGCTCTGGCACGCCCAAGGTCTACCATAGGAAGCGCTCCCCAAAGTACCAAGCGCGACAGACCGGTCCCTCTAACAAAACCCTGAATCGGGCAGTCTCTCGAGCACCGGCATACCACTCCCGAACTGCGTTAGGCAACGGAGCCCAAGGCTGCCAGGTGATCTGCAAATAATACACAGTTTGTTATCTACTGTTATTGAGAATACAATATAAAGCGAAGCTTAAATAAACTGTAATGTTTGACATACCTCGGCTGCAGTGATGGTACCAAAGTAGCGGTGATGAAAGAACATGAAGGACTCCCGTGGCTCCGCTGCATCTCACACGAAGTGGTGGGAAAACGGAACCATGGGGGGCATCTCCTCATCCGGCACTGGGGCGAGCCTAGGAAAGTAGGCATACACCCACAACTACAGAATGTAACAGAGCAGATATGAGTATGCTTATCAGATAAAGCAGTATACAGATAAAGCCAGAGTGCAGTGTGTGCAGTGTATTGTGCAGTGTGTGCAGTGTACAACCAGTGTAAAGCAGATTGCATGCGTGCAATGTGTGTGATGTACAGATAATGAAAAACAGAATTGAAAAGACAGAAAAGGGAACATGTACCTCCCAGGCTCGCCAGTAGCCTCCAAGCAACTGCCCGCTGCGGCGGGAGGATGAGCTCATACACCCGTAAAGAGTGGCCAAGCCCGCGCCACCCCAGTCGTAGCCGCGGATCCGCGTCACGTCCATAAGTGCGCTCAGTAGGCAAACGGCGACAGCGTTCGCCCGGTCGGCAAAGAGCGTGGTCCCCAGCAGGAACATGATGAAGCCACAAGCATACTACTCCTCCTCCTCCCGAGTAGTAGGCGCCTGGATCCGGAAGTGATCCTCGAACCATGAGTACCTCACAAACCCTAACCGGGCAAGAGGTGGCTGAGTGCCAAGCAAGTATAGCTGAGCAGCGTCCCACTCATCCATATCTGTATCGAAGAGGATCGGATCACCCCCTACTCCGATGCCTGTGAGCATGGAGAAGTCAAAGGGAGTCATCGTCATCTCCCCGGTGGCAGAAAGGTGAAAGGAGTCGGTGGTGTCCCACCACCTCTCCACCAAAGCAGCAAGAAGGGGCCTGCTCATAGTAAGGCGAGAGAGTCCCATGCAGAAAGTGCCGAAACTGGCCTGGTTGACAATATGGCGAACCGCATCAGGTAGCTCCATATACCATCCTCGAGCGACGACATTCACATACCCCGGAAGGAATAGGAATCTCCCTGTTCAAAGACAAACAGATGTGAAGCAGTGTTAGATGTACAGGTTTAATGCCTTCAGAATTGGGGAAAATGCAGTGTGGGTGCATAGTTCAAGTTTACACAGATATTAGGTAGGCTAAGCATGCGATGTAACAATCTGTTTGGGTTATTCAGTTGAAAATACAGTGTGCATCCATGTGTTTGGGTGCACTCAGAATTGATGAAAATGCAGTGCGGGTGCATGTGTTCAGATTTAAACAGATATCGGGTGTGGGTGTGCTCACAGTAAACTACAGCATATGACGTATCAGTGTGTCTGAGTTAAGTAGTTAAAGAACAGTATCTACTATCGGAGTTATACAGTCTACATTGCAGAAAATGAAACAGAGGAGAGTGTACCTCAGCAGCGCCATAGGACAGATGCGACTCTGGCTCATGCAACAAGAGCTCTAGTGGCGCGCCCCGCGCATAACTCCTGAACTGTCGGATGCCATCGGGAGGCAACACGTGTATCGCCGACCTGTAAGTCGCCGGATCGAAGGACCGGATGCAGAGAGGTAGGAGCTCGGCCTCAGGGTCCACGTCCATCTCTGGGGGAGTCCCACCACATGGAATGTCTCCTTCCATCTCAAAAGGAGCGTGAAAATGGCCGAGAACGTCGAAAATGGGCAAGAATGTAAAAAGTCGACCCAAAAGTCAACCCTGAGAGGGTGAAAAATGGGAGAAAATGTCAGAGTGTGGAAAAGGCACGAAAACCAAGTAAACTTAGGGGGAAACAAACCCCAAGTAGTGGAAACGAAGAAAAAAAACACCAAAAATCGAGTTTTGTTCAGTTTAAAGTGTGCGAAACAGGAAGGGTTCCGCAAATCGAACAACGAAAAAGGCTCGAAAACGCAGTAAAAACTCGGATCGAAGGTTGGGAAATCACCTAGAGAGAGAGAGGAGTGATTTTCGAGCTAGGGTGAAGTGAAAATATTAAGGTTTGGAACCTTATATTTAAAGACCCGAAGTGAATTGTCGAATCTGCCCTGAAACTGCCATTTTTGGCCGACCGGCCAAATTGTTAGCCAATCGGCTAAACATTTGGCCGATGACCTCATTTGATGGCCGATGGATGGCCGATGGCCTCCTCTTGTGGTCGATGCACCTCCCACAACCTTGTTTGGGTCAGTTATGTTGTTTGGAGCCTTCATCCCTCAAGACAGTACAAGAAAGGGCACTTTTGAAGCTTAACCGGCCTTCGTGTTGACCTCGAGCCGTGTCTTCTGTGTGCGATGCTCGGTGCGTAAGGTGTATCCTTCTCGTATCCTTTTGTATCTTGCGAGTTCCGCAAATCGCTTTAAATATGTTGTATTACAATGCTTTGTTATGACTGTAATAAGCGCGCTCGTTACGCGTCTTGCATTGAACAACGCCTCGTCTTGCTTTGAAATTGCATCTCAACATCGCGAGTGACGTGCTTTCACCATACTTATGCTGAACATGGGTCTTTCCTGCATTGTTACACACATTGTATGCGTTGTCGCGTATGCTTTACTTACATGTGTTTATGCCTTTCCTGCATTGTTACACACATGTTACTTACATGTGTTTATGCCTCTCCAGCATGGTTACACACATTGCTTGCGTTATCGCGTATGCTTTACTTACATGTGTTTATGCCTCTCTTGCATTGTTTCACACATTGCTTGCATTGTCACGTATGCTTTACTTACATATGTTTATGCCTTTCCTGCATTGTTACACACATTGTATGCGTTGTCGCGTATGCTTTACTTACATGTGTTCATGCCTTTCCTGCATTGTTACACACATTGTATGCATTGTCGCGTATGCTTTACTTACATGTGTTTATGCTTTTCCTGCATTGTTACACACATTGTATGCATTGTCGCGTATGCTTTACTTACATGTGTTTATGCCTTTCATGCATTGTTACACACATTGTATGCGTTGTCGCGTATGCTTTACTTACATGTGTTTATGTCTTTCTTGCATTGTTACACACATTGTATGCGTTGTCGCGTATGCTTTACTTACATGTGTTTATGCCTTTCCGGCATTGTTACACACATTGCATGCTTCGGTATAAACCAGATACCATCTATAAGATAGGTATGCTAGATTTTTCCAATAAAAGAATTATAAAAAACATTTGAGCATGCTGCTTCCATCCAGAAATAATGATGAATTATTATATTTGTTAAACATCCAGGATCTATATCCTTTTTTCAAAAATTATAAATATGTCCACATAGGACTTGTCCAGAGATAGCATTCAAACCCTAACTCTTTTGGGTCAAAAATACAAGTATCCAGTGTACACTGCGAGATGGTAGGTGTACAAATTGGCGAGCTTCGCTCATGGGAGCTATAGAAACAAGTCTCGCACATGGTCCAGTATATTTTGACATTTATCCAAACCTAAGTGTCGCCCTTTCAGATCAGAATATTCCAGAGTTTTAGAACTCAGGATCTTATCTCATGGTTATGAGTATCTGAAGGTCACCACCCTTTGCAAGTAATTTCCAGAATTTATCTAAAGGTTTGACAACGTTAAATCCTTACATTAGAAAGACTAGTGACAGAGGTCACACAGTTCTCATAGACACAAATCTTTACAGTAGCCAGGTAGCTGTTCCCAAAATGATTGAATGGGAAAAAATTAAGTTTCCAGAAAGATGGCAAATTACTAATGCTGTTCCAGCCAAACCAATTATCCAGCGAAACCTGGATGAAATTATTCAGACTAAGTGTGGTAATGTTTATCTTCGATTCCAGAAAACCATAGAGACAGCTTTCAAGAAGCATGTCCTCTGCCAGTATTAGATCTGGTCCTTCTTTTAGAGAAGACTATCGAGTAGATTTTCCCGAATCCTCTAGACATTCCACAGCTGAACCCTTAGAGTCTGTCATTAAAGGAATGCCTTCTAGACCTTCCAGTAATCCTGATCAAACTTCAGATCCTATGGATCCAGAGATCCAAGGTTTACACTTTTCCAGAAATAGAATCCCTCATGGAGTTTATGAACCTAGGGAATCCAGTAGCAAAGGACCTTATAGTCCTACTGCCATCGATATGAATTTTGAAGTATAATGGATTTTAGTCCCGGCAGTGAAACCAGAAAAATCCTAAACCAGGATTTCTACTAGAATAAATATGCAAAATTCAAAGAATGGTATTTTGCTAACCATAATCCAGAACAATTACAAGAAATTAAAATCCAGTATTATAAATTTTTGGAAGATAACCAAAAAATATATCCTTTTCCATTATGGTTTATGGAAAATGGTAATATTCCAAAACTTCAAATAAATGTATTGGAAAATATTCAGAAACAATGGGTGACTAAAGATGGTAATATTATCACCTCTATTCATCCTCCTGCAAAATCCTTGGAATTACTCCCAAGTGACTCTACTACCCAACCTTTGGTTATTTCTGCTTTTGTTGAACCACCAGCAAAAAGCAATAATGCAGTAACAGTTAGGGAAATTATTCCAGTCATGAAACAGAATAATTATACTAATCTTTTCTGTCAAACAATGGGTAAACAATTAACTAGGATTGAAGAAACAATTGTTCATATTAAGGACCAATGTCAACTTCAACCTAAAATTCCAGTAATTCAACCCGTAGCTATTAAGCCTACACCTCCAGTTACAAAATTTAATCTTAAAACCAAAAAAGATAATACAGAATTCATGGATACTCTTATAAATAAGATTAAAGATCTTCACATAGGAGAATCCTCACAAGTCAATATGTTATCCAGAAATCATATCCAGGATATAGATGAAAATTATCAGAATTTGGATCTTACCCAGATATCTGAAATCCAGGCTAATTTTCAAAATGAACCTTCTTCCATAAATAAAGTTCATTATGGGAAACATATGAATCAACAAGCTTTTCTACCACCCAGTAGGCATTATTATACTAGACCTACACCTATGGATATTCTTTATGAAGAAGATTTCCTACTCCAACAGAAATCTTACCACAGTAAGACCATTTACGAATGAAATATTGATGGCTTTACAGAATACCAAATTTTTGAAGTTTGCCAACATATGCTTATGTTCGCTACTGTTTGCAAACAAAATGAAAATACTGATCATCAAGTAGCCCGATTTATTGTCAGTGGCTTTTCAAGACTACTTAAAGGATGGTGGGATAATATCCTCACCACCGCTCAATGTGCTGAGATATTAAGATCAACTTGAGTAAAAATTGATCCTGACACTTCAGCAGAAACTACTGAACAAGATGCTGTTTACACTTTAGTAAATAGCATTATCCTTCATTTTGTAGGAAATGTTTCAGGCATTGAAGATCGTAATAGAGAATTATTACAGAATTTACGATGTCCATCTTTATCTCATTTTAGATGGTATAAAGATGTTTTTCTGTTAAAAGTTCATCGTAAAGTTGATGCTAATTCAGATCATTGGAAAGCTAAATTCATTGATGGTCTTCCTACACTTTTTGCTGAAAGAGTAAGAAAGAAATTACGAGATCGCCATAATGAATTATCCATCCAGTATAGCAGGTATACCTATGGTCAACTTGTAGGCTTGTAGGTATAATTACTGATGAAGTCTTGCCCTTTGCAATGATCTCAAATTACAGCAACAAATGAAACATCAACATCTTACATGCCGTAGGGAGTTAGGCGAATTTGTGAACAATTTGCCTATCCTGATAAAATTCAGTATCCTCATAAACAGAAAAGACATAAAAGTTCTAAGCCTTTTAAGTCTATTCTAAGAAATCCAGAAAATATAAATATCCTAAAACACAAGTACAGCAACAATCCTCTTCCAAGAGTAAACAAAAATACTCCAGGAACAAACCATCTAAATCCACAATTAAATGTTATAAATGTGGACAGATAGGTCATTATGCTAATCGTTGTAAATCTAAAATACAACAGAAGCTTAATGAACTATCTTTGGATAATAATATTCAGCAACAGATTCTCAGAATACTTTCCGATGAATCAGACATCTCATCTGATGGTGAGGATGAGCTTGCAACAGTCTATTCTTCTATTAGTGATTCTGATTCAGATAATTCTCCAGACCAACAATGTGAGTGTAAAAATCAAATTAATCAGATTTCAGATGAAGTTTACTATTGGAAAGCTATAGTTGAAATGAATGGACTTGATATTGGAGGACCCAGTATCAATGTTCTTACCGATGAAGAGCAAAAAATGATAAATATTGCTGACAATATCCCTAATCCAGAAGTAAAATTAAAATTTTTAGAATTATTTACAGCAGCAAAAGAAGGAAGAAATTCTTCCTCCTCAACATTACAGTATGAAAGAAGTTTTTCAGCGGTTACAGCCAGTCTCCGAAGAAAAACCCCTTACAATCCAGGAATTAAAAATGGAAGTAAATGCTTAAAAGTTGAAATAAAACATCTTCAAACTTCCAACATTGCTATTAATTCTGAAATCAGAAAGATTAATAGTAAGTTACAGAATAAAGAAAAAGGAATTTCCATTAAGGAATCACCATTTCAGAAGCTGTTTCAGAAACTAAAGAGCCTGATTATCTTATGCTCATGAATTCAGTAACTTTTCAGAAATGGTACATTAGGATTACTTTTATGATAAAACCTGACTTTATCATAAAAGATGCCATTGCTCTTGTTGATAGTGGTGCAGATATGAATTGTATTCAGGAAGGATTAATTCCTACTAAATATTTTCATAAAACAACGCAGTCACTTACAAGTGCAAGTGGTAACTTGTTATACATTCAGTATAAACTTCCAGAAGTCTTAATTTGCAACCAAGGATTATGTCTTCCAACGTCCTTTGTTCTTATTAAGAACATGTCCCAGGCCATAATTCTAGGAACACCTTTCCTATGTCTACTTATGCCAATTACTAAAATTGATTCTATTGGCATACATACAACTTTAAATGATCAACCGATTATTTTTCAATTTATTACAGAACCCTACACCAAAGAATTAGATCAGATTAAAGATCTAGTTAATTTTAAAGAAAAACAAATTAATTTTCTTCAAAAGGAAATTAGTTTTTTAACAACAGAACAGAGACTCCATCAATTTTCTTTCCAGCAACAAATTAAATCACTTGAAAAAGAATTTCAGGTTGAAATTTGCAGTGATGTTCCCAATGCTTTCTGGGATCGCAAGAAACACATCGTTTCACTGCCTTATGAACCAGGTTATGATGAGCGGAAAATCCCAACTCGCGCTCGACCAAGTCAAATGAAAAAGGAGTATTTAGAGCTGTGTAAAACAGAAATTAATACTCTTCTCCAAAAAAAACTTATTCGGATTTCGTGCATACTTTTAATGACTAACTCGGATTCTGAAAGTGTTGGAAACTTCTGTCGCAATTCATTTTGAATTTGCACAAATGGATTCTGGACTGGAGCAGCTGGGATGAGTTTAGGAGTAGCATCCCAGCAGGCTTGGGTGTGACCCTTGATTTTCTGAAGAAGTTCTTGGTGTGGCTTAGGATCATCCATCTTGTTCCACCATTTGTAAAAGAAAACTCTTTTAAGACGGGGAACTTTGTTCTGGAAATCGCACTGGAAATCCCACTTCCAAATCCATGGAATTCCAAAGCGGATTACAAAGTGGACAGTAGATTTGGACATAGAAATGTCCTTGTATCCTGGAAGATGGCTGTAAGCAACCTGCCATTCTTTGAATGCAGTACGGACATCATCTGGAAAAGCATCAATTTGGATGCCAAACTTATCCCACCAAACGAGAAACCAGTTTGGGAGATCGTTGTGTAAAACTTCGGGAAGAACACGGAAAAACCAAGAATGATTCCGTGGGGGATTCATATAATAAAAAGCCTGGGTAAAGGCATCAATGTAATCCCAATAACTGTAGCGAGACTCCTTATTACGGATCTCAAGAGTTCTGGTAACATGAGGATGCATGCCCCATGCAGTCATGGGCAAAATATTCTGGATTGTAGCTTTACTGTAATTAATGGGACTATTTGTCCGATTTGGTTCGGCCAATGTATGCTGGAATTGGATGGACGCAAGTTCAGTAAGAATTTGCTCGAAAATATATCGGTACTGATCAAAGTGCGGTAAAGAATGCTGAGTAGTTAAATACCGCCTTTTAATTTCCCATGGATCTTTCATCCATTGAATGTCAGAATTTTCAATATAAAGAACAGTTTCCTCAGTAATAAAATTATGAGTATAAGTTACTGGAGACAGGAGGACATCTTTAGCAGTCTTGCTAGATTCCCCTTTTTTACTGGAATTGGCACCAAGGCCTGGAAAGTCTGTATGGTAGGGATTGCCCCTACCGCAGCCCCTTCTGCCAGAGCCCCGGCCTCTATTCTGTATGAGATTTCTGCAAATGTTCTCTAGTTAGAAAGTCGGGAAGAGAATTTTGTTCTCCTTTGATATATTCAATATCAAAATCAAAAACTGAAAGTTGGCCCTGCCATGAGGCAAAAATTTGTTTTTGAGCCAAATTTTCAACATCTTTTTTGAAAATTTGTTTAGCAGCAGAACAATCAACTCTAATTAAAAAATGTTGATTTAATAAATCATCCTGAAATTTTAAGACACATTTAACAATTGCTAAACATTCTTTTTTAATAGTTGGATAATTTTTTGCGGCTGAATTCCAAATACCAGAATGAAATCTTAAAAGTTCTTCTTTTTTAGTATTTGGATTAAATTGTTTTAGTATGCCACCAAAACCAAGATTTGAGGCATCGGTTTCAACAATTTTCTTCCATTCTGGATGTGGTAAAGATAAACAAGGTAGAGTTTTAACTCTAGCTTTTATCTTTTGGACAGCTTCTGTATGTTCTGGACCCCATGGTGGAGGATTTTTCCTAAGTCTGGAATATAACACTGCTACATCAGTAGCAAGATTAGGATAGTAATCATGAATATAATTTAAACTACCCAAAAATCTCTGTAATTGAGTTTTTTCTTTAATTTCATCAGGAAATTTGGATGCAAATTCCATGCTTCTATTAATGGTATTATGGTACCATTATGGATAATATGACCCAAAAGCGGATTGTAGTCTGAAAAAGTTGCATTTTAGCTGCAGAAACAACTAAACCATTTTTAATAATTACATGTTTAAAAATGTTAAGATGTTTCATATGCTGGTCAATTGAAGATGAATAAATAAGAACATCATCAATATAGCAAATAGAAAATTCTGTACAAGGATTGAAAATATCATTCATGATATGCTGAAATTCTGATGGTGCATTTTTCAAACCAAATGGCATAACATTCCATTCAAAATGCCCAAAGGGTACTGTAAAAGCAGTTTTGTATCTGTCTTGTTCAGCGATTTGGACTTGCCAATATCCTGACTTCATGTCAAATTTAGAAAAGATGACAGCATCCTGGAGACGATCTAAAAGATCTTTTTTATTGGGAACTGGATATCTTATCCATTGTAAGGCTTCATTAAGAGGTTTATAATTAATGACCAATCTTGGCACACCTCTTTCAATTTCGGCATTTTTATTTACATAAAAAGCAGTACAACTCCAAGGAGATCTACTAGAACGAATAAGTTTTTTCTGGAGAAGAGTATTAATTTCTGTTTTACAAGCTCTAAATACTCCTTTTCATTTGACTTGGCGAGCGCGAGTTGGGATTTTTCGCTCATCATAAACTGGTTCATAAGGCAGTGAAACGATGTGTTTCTTGCGATCCAGAAAGCATTGGGAACATCACTGCAAATTTCAACCTGAAATTCTTTTTCAAGTGATTTATTTTTTGCTGGAAAGAAAATTGATGGAGTCTCTGTTTTGTTGTTAAAAAACTAATTTCCTTTTGAAGAAAATTAATTTGTTTTTCTTTGAAATTGACAAGATCTTTAATTTGATCTAACTCCTTAGTATAAGGTTTTGTAATAAACTCAAAAATAATCGGTTGATTATTTAGGGTCGTGTGTATGCCAATAGAATCAATTTTAGTAATTGGCATAAGTAGACACAGAAAAGGTGTTCCTAGGATTATGGCCTGAGACATGTTCTTAATAAGAACAAAAGAAGTTGGAAGACATAATCCTTGATTACAAATTAAAACTTCTGGAAGTTTATACTGGATGTATAACGAATTACCACTTGCACTTGTAAGTGATTGAGTTGTTTTATGAAAGTATTTAGTAGGAATTAATCCTTCCTGAATACAATTCATATCAGCACCACTATCAACAAGAGCAATGGCATCTTTTATGATAAAATCAGGTTTTATCATGAAAGTAATTCGAATATACCATTTCTGAAAAGTTACTGAATTCATAAGCATAAGATAATCAGGCTCTTTAGTTTCTGAAACAGCTTCTGAAATGGTGGATTCCTTAATGGAAATTCCTTTTTCTTTATTCTGTAACTTACTATTAATCTTTCTGATTTCAGAATTAATAGCAATGTTGGAAGTTTGAAGATGTTTTATTTCAACTTTTAAAGCATTTACTTCCATTTTTAATTCCTGGATTGTAAGGGGTTTTTCTTCGGAGACTGGCTGTAACCGCTGAAAAACTTCTTTCATACTGTAATGTTGAGGAGGAAGAATTTCTTCCTTCTTTTGCTGCTGTAAACATAATTCTAAAAATTTTAATTTTACTTCTGGATTAGGGATATTGTCAGCAATATTTATCATTTTTTGCTCTTCATCGGTAAGAACATTGATACTGGGTCCTCCAATATCAAGTCCATTCATTTCAACTATGGCTTTCCAATAGTTAACTTCATCTGAAATCTGATTAATTTGATTTTTACACTCACATTGTTGGTCTGGAGAATTATCTGAATCAGAATCACTAACAGAAGAATAGACTGTTGCAAGCTCATCCTCACCATCAGATGAGATGTCTGATTCATCAGAAAGTATTCTGAGAATCTGTTGCTGAATATTATTATCCAAAGATAGTTCATTAAGCTTCTGTTGTATTTTAGATTTACAACGATTAGCATAATGACCTATCTGTCCACATTTATAACATTTAATTGTGGATTTAGATGGTTTGTTCCTGGAGTATTTTTGTTTACTCTTGGAAGAGGATTGTTGCTGTACTTGTGTTTTAGGATATTTATATTTTCTGGATTTCTTAGAATAAGACTTAAAAGGCTTAGAACTTTTATGTCTTTTCTGTTTATGAGGATACTGAATTTTATCAAGATAGGCAAATTGTTCACAAAATTCGCCTAACTCCCTACGGCCTGTAAGATGTTGATGTTTCATTTGTTGCTATAATTTGAGATCATTGCAAAGGGCAAGACCTTCATCAGTAATTATACCTACAAGTTGACCATAGGTATACCTGGTATACTGGATGGATAATTCATTATGGAGATCTCGTAATTTCTTTCTTACTCTTTCAGCAAAAAGAGAAAGAAGACCATCAATGAATTTAGCTTTCCAATGATCTGAATTAGCATCAGCTTTACGATGAACTTTTAACAGAAAAACATCTTTATACCATCTAAAATGAGATAAAGATGGACATCGTAAATTCTGTAATAATTCTCTATTACGATCTTCAATGCCTGAAACATTTCCTACAAAATGAAGGATAATGCTATTTACTAAAGTGTAAACAGCATCTTGTTCAGTAGTTTCTGCTGAAGTGTCAGGATTAATTTTTACTCGAGTTGATCTTAATATCTCAGCACATTGAGCGGTGGTGAGAGGATATCCCACCATCCTTTAAGTAGTCTTGAAAAGCCACTGACAATAAATCGGGCTACTTGATGATCAGTATTTTCCTTTGTTTGCAAACAGTAGCGAACATAAGCATATGTTGGCAAACTTCAAAAATTTGGTTCTGTAAAGCCATCAATATTCCATTGGTAAATGGTCTTACTGTGGTAAGATTTCTGTTGGAGTAGGAAATCTTCTTCATAAAGAATATCCATAGTGTAGGTCTAGTATAGTAATGCCTACTGGGTGGTAGAAAAGCTTGTTGATTCATACGTTTCCCATAATGAACTTTATTTATGGAAGAAGCTTCATTTTGGAAATTAGCCTGAATTTCAGATATTTGGGAAAAATCCAAATTCTGATAATTTTCATCCATCTCCTGGATATGGTTTCTGGATAGCATATTTACTTGTGAGGACTCTCCGATATGAAGATCCTTGATCTTATTTATAAGAGTATCCATAAATTCTGTATTATCTTTTTTAGCTTTAAGATTAAACTTTGTAACTGGAGGTGTAGGCTTAATAGCCACTGGTTGAATGTCTGAAATTTTAGGTTGAAGCTGACATTTGTCCTTAATATGAACAACGGTTTCTTCAATTCTGGTTAACTGTTTAACCATAGTTTGACATAAAAGATTAGTATAATTATTCTGTTTCATGACTGGAATAATGTCTCTAACTGTCATGGCATTGTTGCTTTTTGCTGGTGGTTCAACAAAAGCAGAAATGACCAAAGGTTGAGTAGTTGAATCACTTGGAAGTAATTCCAAAGATTTTGCAGGTGGGTGTATAGAAGTGATAATATTTCCATCAGTAGTCACCCATTGTTTCTGAATATTTTCCAATACATTTATTTGAAGTTTTGGAATATTACCATTTTCCATAATCCATAATGGAAAAGGATATATTTTTTGGTTATCTTCCAAAAATTTATAATACTGGATTTTAATTTCTTGTAATTGTTCTGGATTATGGTTAGCAAAATACCATTCTCTGAGTTTTGCATATTTATTCTGGTAGAAATCTTGGTTTAGGATTTTTCTGGTTTCACTGCCGAGACTAAAATCCATTATACTTCAAAATTCATATCGCTGGCAGTAGGACTATAAGGTCCTTTGCTACTGGATTCCCTAGGTTCGTAAAATCCATGAGGGATTCTATTTCTGGAAAAGTGTAAACCCTGGATCTCTGGATCCATAGGATCTGAAGTTTGATCAGGATTACTGGAAGGTCTAGAAGGCATTCCTTTAATGACAGACTCTAAGGGTTCAGCTGTGGAATGTCTAGAGGATTCGGGAAAATCTACTCGATAGTCTTCTCTAAAAGAAGGACCAGATCTAATACTGGCAGAGGACATGCTTCTTGAAAGCTGCCTCTGTGGTTTCTGGAATCGAAGATAAACATTACCTCCTTCAGTCTGAATAATTTCATCCAGGTTTTGCTGGATAATTGGCTTGGCTGGAACAGAATTAGTAATTTGCCATCTTTCTGGAAATTTAATTTTCTCCCATTCAATTAATTTGGGAACAGCCACTTGGCTACTGTAAAGGTTTGTATCTATGAGAACTGTGTGACCTCTGTCACTAGTCTTTCTAATGTAAGGATTTAACGTTGTCAAAACCTTTAGATAAATTCTAGAAATTACTGCAAAGGGTGGTGACCCTGGCAGATACTCATAACCATGAGATAAGATCCTGAGTTCTAAAACTCTGGAAAGATTCTGATCTGAAAGGGCGACACTTAGGTTTGGATAAATGTCAAAATATACTGGACCATGTGCGAGACTTGTTTCTATAGCTCCCATGAGCGAAGCTCGCCAATTTGTACACCTACCATCTCGCAGTGTACACTGGATACTTGTATTTTGACCCAAAAGAGTTAAGGGTTTGAATGCTATCTGGACAAGTCCTATGTGGACATATTTATAATTTTTGAAAAAAGGATATAGATCCTGGATGTTTAACAAATATAATAATTCATCATTATTCTGGATGGAAGCAGCATGCTCAAATGTTTTTATAATTCTTTTACTGGAAAAATCTAGCATACCTATCTTATAGATGGTATCTGGTTTGACCTTCGGTATTGTCCATTTATCAAGTGCCTCCTTGACATCTTGATAAGCAACGAGTTCTCTGGCCTCTGATGTAGAGGCTTCTGTATTGGCCATGGTATTGGCTACTGTATTTTCTTCTGTAGAATGAGCTGTAGACATGGATGTATGATGACCATATATGTATAATTAAATTAAAATAAAACTAACTATATTTAATAATAAACTTGGCTCTGATACCAATAATGGTGCTTGACACAGGTTAAAGCTAGCACGTCTGTCAACGGTTTACTAAGCCAAAGGTCCTTACCGCAATCACTGCTAACGGACTGACTCTACGCAACTTGGGTGACGTCCCACTAACCCTAAGACTGACCTAACCATCATTAAGCACTAACCCAAGAATATTATTAATTATAGTTTTATTCTAGTTTATCTTAATTATGCCATATATGGTCTCATAAGCTACTGTGCTGGAGGGGGAGGCCTAACGGCCGCAGCTAAGAGCACTATTTGCTCCTGTATTTGTAATTGTGTCTGAATTATTAATCGTTCAGTTTCTTCTAATTGTTGAAGACCCCAAGGGTCATTAGGCCAAATAGCTAAAAAAATTTGGAAAAAATTATTTTTTCTTTCAATATGAAAGGCTAATGTATCATTCAATATAACTAGAGTATAAACAGACATGCATTAAAATAAATACGGAAAGAAATACTTACAATCAGTACACCAAACTTTTATATATTAAACTTCAATGGCGAGAAGGGGAAACACACTGAAAAAGAAGAGAGAGAGAAAATACAGACTTATAAATCTAAAAAATTAAAATTTCTAAGGTGCCTTCAACAAGCCTGAGGCTACCCCTTAAATAACAAAATAAAAGATAAAAAGTGGGAATGAGCATGACAGGTGGCGTGTCCTGGATAGTTTGGAGTCGAACATCCTTATCATCTCGGATTCCCTTATCCTTAATAGTGTCGGTGGAGAGATACCTGGATTGTTATGGCAGACAGTGGCATCTTCTTTTGCCGAAAGGTATTTTGTCGCCTTGTGGAGCTGGAAAGTGATTCTGGAGAGTGGGGGACAAAGAGGCACATCACTCCTCTTTTCCTTTTCCTTTTCTTTCTTTATCCTGACTCATTTTGTCGGCAATCAGACTGGTGAGAGAATCCCAAAAATCACCAAAATTTGGATCGGCTTGGGCTTGGGCTTCAGCTTCAGCTGGATCTTGAGACTCACCGGCTAGAACAGTGAACTCGTTGTCATCCTCATATGGATCTGTATGAGCTTCTTCTTCTGCAGTGCCATGGCTGGTGCCAGACTTCATATTGGAATCATCTTTGGAAAATGGCTGGTGCCACATTGTATGCGTTGTCGCATATGCTTTACTTACATGTGTTTATGTCTTTCCTGCATTGTTACACACATTGCTTACGTTGTCGCGTATGCTTTACTTACATGTGTTTATGCCTCTCTTGCATTGTTACACACATTTCTTGCGTTGTCGCGTATGCTTTACTTACATGTGTTTATGCCTTTCTTGCATTGTCATACATCCCACTCGGCTTGCGTTGTCGCGCATGCCCTCCTTGCATTGTTATGCTTGTTTCAAATTGCATTGTTATGCATCCCACTCGGCTTGTGTTGTCGCACATGTCCTCCTTGCATTGTTATGCTTGTTTCAAATTGCATTGTTATGCATCCCACTCGACTTGCGTTGTCACGCATGGCCTCCTTGCATTGTTATGCTTGTTTCAAATTGCATTGTTATGAATCCCACTCGGCTTGCGTTGTCGTGCATGCCCTCCTTGCATTGTTATGCTTGTTTCAAATCGCATTGTTATGCATCCCACTCGGCTTGCGTTGTCGCGCATGCCCTCCTTGCATTGTTATGCTTGTTTCAAATTGCATTGTTATGCATCCCACTCGGCTTGCGTTGTCGCGCATGCCCCCCTTGCATTGTCATGCTTGTTTCAAATTGCATTGTTATGCATCGCACTTAGGTTGCATCGTCATGCACCCCTTCACCCTCATTGTCGCGCACTTTTCACTTGCATTGCTATGCATGTTTCTAACAATATTGTACCTGTTAAGTTTTCTTTCTTTTTCAGGCACGATATTGTATGTACGATTCATTTGAAGCTAGCACGACCAGACGAACCGGACAGGTATTGTATTCTCCGCATGAGACGTAGCGAGAATTGTATAATTCTCTTACATCCTTTCTGCATGAGTTGTAGTTCGATTCTTATTCGCTTGCTTAAACTGTTGCATTTATTGTGTATAATTGCTTCATTACAGCTTTCTTTGCATGATCATAAGTTATGTTCGGCATCATGCATGTCAGTTGCCTCTTGCCCCTGCCTACGAGCACATATCTTTATTGTCTTGTATGCTTGTCTAAGTCTTTGGCCTCGTCAAAAATGGGACATCTCTGGGCTTTGACATTCACTCCCGTCATCTTATGACTTTCGAGTTCTGTCAAAGAGGGGCAACTGTAGACACCCATTTTTGACCGTCCTCAAGACTTGGACGTCGTTGCTTGAACACTCGATGATCATCCATGTTCATGTTCGTTTTGAGTTCTCGAAGGTCTCGGCCGCGCGCCTTGGCTCAAGATCTCTCAACTTGACTGTTTTGTGCTTGGTTGTGGACCAAGCACTTGTGTTTTTGCTTTTGAGGGAAGAGGGTGGCTTGTTGGCCATTTCCTCAACCCATCAGCCAAGGCATGAAGCCATCGGCCTTTGTTTCTTGCCATCGGCCAAAAGTGTTGGCCAATCGGCACTTTATTTAGTCGGTCGGCCACCTTTGTTGGTCAATCGGCCATATTTTCTGGCTGAACCCTTTCCATCTGCTTTTGGCAGATATTTTGTGTCAGCTAGCACAGCTGGCATGCACAATTCCCCTCCTCCATACACGTGTATGGAGGGATTTGCCTCTTGCTTAGCTTCTCCAAGAAGCTTTGCAAATTGGATTTCTATAAGAAGGGAGCTCCTCCTCCCTTCTCAGAGGTTCAACAAAATAGATATAGAATTCATATGTCCCTCTCTCTCTATATCTCTCTCTATATTTGTGTGTGTATTTGTGCTCAAAAGTGTGATTTTGTCTTACTATTGTACACAAACACACACTAGTACACCATCCTTGGTTGTTGAGGCATTAGGGAGTTGGTGTTAGGGTTCTTGAGCTTATTTTTATCAGAGAAAGGTACTGGTGTTGTGTTCTTGAAGGTGTTCTTCAAGGGTGAGCATTCTTGCTTTAGATACCCCTTTCTTGCTTAACCTTTTAGCCCTTCTTGCTTATTGTTTTAAGCTTAGCTATTAACTGATAAAAGTTCTATTTTTACTTGCTTTAGAACTTTGTTTAAGGTCACTTTGAGGTTTGGGGTTGTTTACCCCTTCCAAGGCCTTGTTAGGCCTTGTTTTAGGCCATCCATTTTGGCCTTTGTTCTAAGCTTTGCATGGCCTCTCTACCACTGAAATCTAGAGGATTTTCAGTAGTGCAGAGGTGGTCTTGAGGTCTTAAATAGGAGAGGGTCATCCCCTCTGCTTGTTGTCTTGAATGCTTGCATAAATGGCTTATGTTGGTGGCTTGTATGCTTAGCTTGCTTTAGCTTTGTTTCAGTGTGTATTAGGCTTTGTTTTGCCATAATATACCTCTGTTTCAAGTTGGTTTAGTGGTCTCTTCCATGCACCATGTACTTGCCTTGCAATCCCCTCATTTGCCTTAACATGTATCTAGCATTTAGACTACCATGCTTGTATGTTTGGCTTAACTTCATGAAGCTTCTAGCCTTGTTTTACCATGCTAGAGCTCTGTTTTGCCTTGTCTTGGTCATGCTTGCATTGTTTTGTATAGCCACCATGTAATCTAGCTTGTTAGCTTTGAGTGTTCAAGTTACTAGCATGCCTTACTTGGGCCATTTCAGTGGTTTGGCATCACTTGTTATGTTATTTCAGTCCATGTTCTATGCTTGTACACTTGCACTTATTTCTCATTTAATGTTTTAAAGAGTTGATGTTTTTATGCCTCATGATTGGATCATAGTGCATGCTTCAATATTTAGGCTTCTAGGATGCCATTTCAATGTGTTTTTGGTCTTTTTCTAACATGCCATAACTCTGATTTTGGTTGCTTAAATCATCCCATGTTTGGTTGTGATAGGTGTAGTGTAACACCCCTTTCTAGCCTTACATGCTTCATGTTTTTGCGCTCACCTATCTAGCGTGTTTTGGTCTCATTCCTTGCATGTCTTAGGCTTACTTTGGCATGCCTTAGGACTGTTTTGGGTTATACTTGCCATATGCCCTTTGTTTTGCGTAGCTTTGGTTCAAGTCCCTTTACTAGTCTTAGGCTTTAAGCCTTTTGCATGCTATGATTACGATTATATAAGTGATTTGGCATCATTTCTAACATCATTTCAGAGTATGTAGTGTTGTCACACTCACATGTTTTTCACTCTTTTAAGTGTGCTTAAGAGTTGTGTCTTCATGCCTAGGTGATAGGCCAATTAGTATGCATGTTTGTATATGCTTTTGTCCCTCATTTCTTAGCATTTTGGCCACTGATTTGGGCATGTTTGAGAGCTGTCCATATTAGTTTAAGTCCATTTTCGCATGTTGTTGCGTGCTTGCCTTGCATGTTGTTGCATACTTGGCCTATCGCATGTTGTTGCATGCTTGAGTTATATTGCATTTGGCATGTTTTTTGTTAAGTTGCTTTGCATATTTGCAAGCTAGTCCCATTGCGTGTTGTTGCATGCTTATCATTGGTATTGTTGTTGCATGCCTATTACATTGCAATGCTTACATGATTATGCTACTTTGTTAAGTTCATCATGCATGTATTACATTGGTCTAAATATACTTGTCCCTTTTACATGTTGTCACATGTTTGCATCACATGTTGTTGCATGTTTGTCATTGGCATTGTTGTTACATGCCTTGCATGTTTACTCGTTTAGGTTGTATGCCTATTGCACATTGATTGCTTGCATGCTTAGGTTGCATAGCATTATGCATGCATCCCTTGCCTCTTGATCAAGCATGACAGAGGTTGGGGGCCCTTATGTGTTGTGTGCATTTCATTTGATATTAATTGCACGTTTGGCTTCTTTGGCCATCATGCATGGAAATGCGTGATTGGTGGCCTGAGGGTCGAGGACTACACTCCTTTGAGTCTCAAACATGATAAGGAGGGTGGTCATGCATACATTGTCTTGTAAATGGATTGTCATGCTCTGTTTGTCCTCTCCTGCAACAAAACAGCATTCTGCAGGAAGAGATGGCCGGTCGACCATCTTCAGTGCCGATCGGCTACAAATTTATGGCCGAGAGCCCCATTATTGGTCGATGACCAATTCCCCTTGGCCGATGGCCTTTCCACTTGGCCGATGGCCTCTCACAGCACCCAAAAGGTGATTCAGAAGCATCCTTGAGACTGGTGCAGCTTTCAGAGGTGTAGAGCAATGTAAACAGAGGCAGCATGAGCATGGCGATAGATTTCCGAGCGGAGCCAAGCATGCATGCATTTGTCCCTCTTTCTGAGGCCTCTTTACTGCTTTAATAGCTTAATTAATTTGTTTAATTAGTTAAGTGTTGTGTAATAATTAATTAGCTAGTTAGTTAGCTAATTAGTCAATTCGTATTATTTATTCGGACCCTCTGTCGAGTGGACGAATTTTGTAATAAGTGTGCGTGAGTGTGAGAATGTCTTCCAACCCCACGTCTTTCTCCCTTTTACTTACCTGTTTTGATGGTTAGTTTAGGGCACGTTTCAATTAGCATACTTATGCTTCGCATGTTTGCATTCATTCATTTGTATTGCATGCACCGGGCTCGGCGCATCATACTAACTGCATTGTATTTCAATACCGATTTGAATACATGATTATCAAGTTGCATCTCATATGCCATTTTAGAATAGCTGAGCCTGCTTCTAGTAGCATTTTGTATGTGTTGCATTAGCCATTTTAAACATGAACTAAGATCATGCATGATTTCTAACTAGTTCTTTGTTTTGGCTCGGAGTACTAGGTAAGCTTTTTATGCTTTAGCATCTTGCATGTGTGTGAGTGTTGCCATGATAGCATGCTTTCCATAAGGCTAACTGCTTAAATGATATAACTGTCTGAATGCCTGTGGGTGAAGGTTGGGTTACTTGAATTGGAACAATTCATCAAATGCGAGTTTTAAGCCCACTTGAGGTGGCAAAATCATGTTTTCTAAGCCCACTCAAGGGTGGCAAAATCCACGTCTTAGTCTACTTGCGAGTAGCACCTTCAAACCATTTTCAAACAAACATGAAATGTTTTGTTCCAATTTAGGCGATCTAGTCTATACTTGTATGTTGTGCGCATCACATAGTAATTCTAGGTAATTAACCGGAATAAGAATGCATGTGTTTTCAAAAACAAGATATCATGTTTAGTACAGGCCGATCTTTGATCGAGCGAGTGGGGGTGCTCATAGATGACCTTCCCAATCGTACCAAGTTCCCGAGCGGAGGCAACTTTGGTGATGACGGACACGTGGCCTTAGGCACGAGTCAGGGTTTCCTAAATTCCCCCAAAATAATATATTTAGGTGGCGACTCTGTATCTAGCAAAGCAGTCCATGTTTGGCACTTCTTTCTTAAAAATCAGTTTTCCAAAACGATTTGTCGGATTTGGACTCTTTGGTGATTTATCAATCTCACATTGCACATTGTGAGATCAGATTAAGAACCGTGACATTTGAGTCCGAACTGTAGCATGAGGCCCTCGGGGCGCGTCTACAGCCATCCCCTCAACCCATCGGCCAAGCCTTGTGCTTGTCGGCCTTGTGTTCTTGATGTCGGCCAAAAGTGTTGGTCGATCGGCACTCTTTTTGGTCGATCGGCCATATTTTTGAGCTGAGACCTTTCCATCTGCTTTTTGCAGATATTTTGTGCCAGCTGTGACATCTGGTATGCACAATTCCCATCCTCCATACACATGTATGGAGGGATTTGCTTCAAGACTCAAGCTTGTTCAACAAACTTGAGAATTGAAATTCTATAAAAAGGGAGCCTCCCCTCCCTTTGCAGACATTCAAAAAATTGGTGATATAGAATATATATATCTCTCTCTATATCTCCCTCTCTCTCTTGATTTGTGTGTGTGTTTGTGCCTAAAATGGTGTTTTGTCTTCACTTTTGCACTATAACACCTAGCAATACACCTTCCTTTTGTTGCTGAGGTACTAGGAAGTTGGTTTTGGTGTTCTTGGGTGGGTTTGAACTCAGAAAAGTTGCTGGAGTAGTCTTCTTGAAGGTGTTCTTCAAGGGTGAGTAAACTACCTTTTAATTCCCCATTCTTGCTTAAGCTTTTAGACCTATTTTCATATTGTTTTAAGCTTGACTCTAAACTGTAAAAAGTTCTAATTTTGTGTGCTTGAGATGATTCCTTAAGGTCACTTTTTGGTAAACCCTCTTAGGTCTTGTTTGGCCTTATTTTGTGCCTTTCTCCTTGAGTTTTGGAACCCTCTTGTTTTGACCTTCCCACCACTGAAATCTAGAGGATTTTCAGTGGTGGAGAAGTGGTTTTGGAGTCTTGAATAGGGGAGGGACACCCCCCCCCTCTCCTTATCTCTCATTTGCTAGCATAAATGGCTCATATTGATAGCATGTTTGCTTAGCTTGTTTTAGCTCCATTTCAGCAAGTATTTGGTATTATTTTAGCATACCTCAACTCTGTTTCATGTTGGTTTGACAGCCTCTCACATGCATCATGCACTTTTAGTGTAATCCTCTCTATTGCCTTAACATGCACCTTGCATTTGGATCATCATTCTTGCATGTTTTAGCTCAACTCAAAGAAACTTTTAGTCTTGTTTCACCATGCTTAAACTTTGTTTGGTATTGTTTTGGTCATGCATGCATTGTTTTGTATAGCCTTGGTTCAATCTAGCTTGTTAGCTTTGAGTGTCCAAGTCATTAGCATGCATTGCTTAGACCATTTCCATGATTTGGCATCCTTTCATATGTGATTTCAGTCCTTGTATTGTAGCCATGCACTTGCATTTGTCACTCTTTCAATGCTTTGAAGAGTTGTTGTTTTGTGCTTCATGAATGGACCATTGTGTGTGCCTTTATGCTTAGGTCATTGGGATGCCATCTAAGTAGGTTTTTGGGCTTATTTTATCATGCCATAACTCTGATTTTCATTGGTTAAGTCGTGCCATGTTTGCCTGCAATAGGTGTAGAGTAACACCCCTTTGTTTGTCTTGCATCCTTCATGCCTTTGGTGTTTTGTTCTAGCTTGTGTTGGCTAGGTTTGAGCATGCTTTTGGTCTTGCATTGACATGCCTTGGGATTGTTTTGGTTGCCCTTGGCCCTTTGGGGCTTGCTTTGCATAGTCATGGGTTAAGTCCCTTTGCTAATTTCAAGCTTTGAGCTCTCATGCATATCTTGCTTGTGTTATGTGGTTGATTTGGCATCATTCCTAACATGATTTCAGAGCTTATGGTATTGTCACATACCCATGCTTGTCACTCTTTAAGTGTGCTTAAGAGTTGTCCTCTTTATGCCTTAATTCTTGGGTCATTGCGTGTGCATGTTTGTCTTGCATCTCATGTCACCAATTCATCACTTTGGCCACTGTTTTGGGCATGGCTGAGGTCTTCCCATTTTGGTTTAAGCCCATCTTTGCATATAGTTGCATGCTTGACATGTTGCATCTTGTTACATGCTTGCGAGTTTACATTTTGCCACATGCTTGTGTAGGTTGCATTGAGTTGGCATGCTCATGTTGCATTACATTATTTGCATGTTTGCATTGTATCATGTTTGCATGTTTGGTATATTGCATGATGTTTAGCTAGTTGCATTACATAACATTGTTGCATACTTGGCATGCTCATGTTACATTAGCTTAGCTTGCATGCTTAGGTATCATAGCATTGCATTTCAATATTGCATTGTACTTGGCATACATGCATTGCATTGTGTTTGGTTTAGGGTGTCAAACCAAATACGAGGAACGAAGGGTGTTTCCTACTTAAAGTGACGAAACGTACTTCAATCCCCGGTCGCCAACGCTCTTGATCCAACATGATAGAGTGTGAAGCATTCATATGTTTTTGTGCATTCATTCCATATTAATTTGCACACTTGGCTCCTTCGGCCATCATGCATTGGAATGCGTGATTGATGGCCCGAGAGCCGAGCACTACACACCTTTGAGTCATAAACATGATAAGGGGTGCAGTTGCAAACATTTTCTTGCAAATGTATTGCCATGCCTCTATTTGTCCTCTGCTGCAGCAAAGGAAGCAGTTTTACAGGAAGAGATGGCCGATCGGCTACATAGTGTGCCGATCGGCTACAAATGGTTCGCCGATAGCATCAAGAGTGGCTGATGGCCATTATCCACTGGCCGATGGCCACCCCTTTTGTCCGATGACCTCTCAGAGTATCCATGAGGTGGTTCAGAAGCATCACAGAGATTTGAGCAGTGTTCAGAGGTGCAAAACAGTGCAAACAGAGGCAACATGGGGCATGGCAACGGATTTCCGAGCGAAGCCGATCAAGCATGCATTTGTCCCTCCTCTTGAGGCCGCTTTAACTGTTTTGTAACTTAATTAATTTGCTTAATTAGTTAAGAGTCTTGTAATAATTAATTAGCTTGTTAGTTAGTTAATTAGTTGGTTTGTATTATTTATTCGGACCCTCCATCGAGAGGGCGAATTTTGTAATAAGCGTGCGTGTATATGATGCATGTCTTCCAACCCCCATTTCTTTCTCCCTTTTACTTACCTGCTTTTCATGGTTAGTTTTAGGGTACGTTTCAATTAGCATACTTATGCTTCGCATGTTTGCATCCATTCATTTGTCTTGCATGCACCGGGCTCGGCGCATCATACAAACTACATTGTATTTCAATTCCAAGTTGAATACATGATTATCAAGTCGCATCTCATATGCCATCTTAGAATAGCCGAGGCTATTTCTAGTTGCATTTCGCATGTGTTGCATCAGCCATCTTAACATGAACTAGGATCATGCATTGATTACTAACTAGTTTCTGTTTTGGCTCGGAGTACTCGGTGAGTGTTTTTGCTTTAGCATCCTTGCATGCGTGTGAGTGACTGCCATGATAGCATGCTTGCCATGAGACTATCTGCTTATATGACATAACTGTTTGAATGCCTGTGGGTGAAGGTTGGATTACTTGAATTGGAACAATTCATCGAAATGCGAGTTTTAAGCCCACTTGAGAGTGGCAAAATCATGTTTTTCTAAGCCCGCCTGAGGGTGGCAAATCCACGTCTTAGCCTACTTGCGAGTAGCACCTACAAACCATTTTCAAACAAACATGAGATGTTTTGTTCCAACTTAGGCGATCTAGTCTATACTTGTGTGTTGCGCGCGTCACATAGTAATCCTAGGCTAATAACCGGAATAAGAATGCATGTGTTTTCAAAAACAAGATATCATATTAGTAAAGGCCGATCTTTGATAGGGCGAGCGGGGGTGCTCATTGCTTGACTTTCCCCTCTCGTACCCAAGTTCCCGAGCCGAGGCAACTTTGGTAATGACGGACACGTGGCCTTAGGCACGAGTCAAGGTTTCCTAAATTTCTCAAAATAAAACATTTAGGTGGCAACTCTGTATCTGGCAAAGCAGTCCATGTTTGGCACTTTTTTACAAAAATTAGTTTTCCAAAACGATTTGCCGGATTTGGACTCTTTCGTAATTTATCGATCTTGCATTGCACTTTGCGAGATTAGATTCAGAACCGTGACATTTGAGTCTGAACTGTAGTAAGCCCAAATGAACAAAACGAATTTTTCACGCCATTTCACGTGCAGAGCCCGGGGCGTTCGGGCGCGTCTACAGTTTCTGGCGACTCTGCTGGGGATTTAGAGAACTTGACTCAAACTCATGATATCTTGTTTTGATTACACTTATATGTCTGTTTGCATTGCATTTGCATTGGTACGCCTAGGACACCGTGTTTGCCATATGCTATTCCTGAACAGTTTGTCGGAGGCTTACTTTAAGAAGCGTGCCATAAGGCTGACCGGTTGCCGGCTCTACCACAGCGGGAACACAAACCCCGATTTTTATCGGGGCACCCTTTTTGACCATTCAACCTAGTGCATATCGAAATACATAGTGACCATTCCAAGCTAGGACAGGTTGCTCACCTGATTGTAGGTTGTTTGAAACCGCTACGTGCATAGTGAAACCTTAGCTCCTGACAAAATAGGACAGGGAAACCTTACCCCTCCATAGGGGTGTTTTGGCTCTCACTTGCTTGTTTTGGCTCTCACTTGCAGTGTTTCTTTCTTTACCCCCGGTTACTAGACGGAGGTCAAAAAGGCGCAGTGTATCAGTGCAGCGGTCGCCAGATCAGTGGTCTACCCCACCAGTGAACAGTCAGGCTGAGGTCTCAGTTTCTACTACAGGGACAGATACACCCTTTGTTCAGATAAACCAGCACAATATGGCAGGCTTAGAAGAGATGATGCGTCAGCTCCAGGAAAGTATGAAAGCCATGCAGCAGGATGCTGCCCGTCAAGCTGAATTTGCCATACGCCAGGCCGAGGTCATGGCCCAACAGGCAGAGTTAATTACCAGGCTACAGCAGCAAATTGGGGCGTCTGCTTCGCACCAACCTCCTCCCCCACCAAGAGTTCCAATACTTGGGGAGACAGCAAATGTCCAGGAAGATACGGACATCCAACGGGGCCAGCTCCGCCCCCGGTTCTACCCCAGCTATCCAAAACACCCACTAACCTACCGGATTCTCCCTTTGAGTTCGAAGTGGACCCCACAGCGCTAAAAGTCAGCAAGCTTGAAAAGCTGTTCAAGAAGTCCCAGGGCGTGAAATCCATCCCGGATATAGAGGACGGGTATACCGACTCAGCCGTGAATCTGCCGGACCGGTTTAAAATGCCACACATAGACCGTTTCGATGGGTCCAGAGATCCTATGATGCATTTACGGCTGTTTTCGGACATACTAAGGCCGATGGACCTCTCCAGATTGCAGAAACTTTCTTTGTTTGGCCGGACCCTGTCGGGTGTAGCGACTATTTGGTATGCAAAACTGGAAGATTCTGTTAAGAGAAATTGGGTGGAGATGGCTAAGGCCTTCATAGCTCAATACTCCTATAATACACAGATCGATGTCATAACTCGTGATCTTGAGACAACCAGGCAAGAGCCGAAGGAGAGCTTCTCCGATTTTGTGACCCGGTGGAGGGCTAAGGCCTCGATGATGACCATCAGACCCGTTGATAAAGATCAGATTCGGATGGTTGTGCGCAACCTCTAGCCCAAGCTCATGCAGAAGATGATCGTTCTCTCCCTCGCCACCTTTGCAGACTTACATAAGATAGGGGTGCAGATCGAAGATGCTATGAAACAGGGCCTCATTGATCATGAGAGAGAGCAGCCCAATAGGGCATTCAACCGCAGTACGAATGCAAGCACAAGCAGTGCTGTAGTCGCCGGAGCTTCAGATGTGAGTATGGTCACCACCACTACCACCCCAGAACCTTGCAGCTACACCATTCACCGATGCGTCCGGAAGTGGCTCGCAAACAAACAAATTCTCACCCCGAGGCCAGAGAACCTTTACCCCGCTGTATATGTCTCCGTCCAAAGCTTTGGGGTTTTGATCAGAAAGGAGCACCTGAAGCCCCTAGAGCCGCGGCCCTTGCCACGTAATCTCCCACCAACCCATAACCCGGCGAAGTACTGTGCCTTTCTCCAACAGCATGGTCATGACACCGACTAGTCCTTTCGATTGCGTCATGAGATTCAGGATCTCATTGATAACAGGGTGATTGTGCCTCTGGAGAAACTGCATGTCATAACCAACCCTCTCCCACCACACAACCAAGCTTCACCTCCCAAACGCATCAATCTAATCCAAACTGGGGTTGTGTCATACGACCCTAGCATATATATCACCCTTCCCACCTACCCAAGCCGGAGGTGTTCATTCCTGACAGCACTGACTTGTGCATGTTGGACATCTCCCAAACCAAACCAGAAACGGTGGTGGTGGCTATCGAAGATAGAATTGGGTCGACTGTGGAGGCAGATGAGAATGATTGTATAGGGCCTGAAGGATCTGCGAGCTTCATATACAACCCGAGCGATTACATTGCATCAGCAGGCCAGGCTAGGCCGAATGTGGAATTGCCAGTGGGGGCAGAGATCTGTGTAGTACGGGAGGATGGACTTAATCAGGGGCTAGATGACCTAGCGGATCTGGAAGAAGACCTTGCAAATCTGCAGTTCTTTCAGGAGCAGGACTCAGGGGACGTGGCAGTCAATTGGTTTGATGGGTTAGCAGAGTCTACTAGGTGGCTTGATGATCAGCCAGATGTTGTTGAACAACCTCAGCTAGAACAGGGTCCATCAGAGACGGGGACATCATCTGTGGCTGAAAGGGCCGAGAATCAGTTTGCACCGCCGGAGAGCACTGGTGTTAAGAATTTTGCTTAGGATCAGAGCAGTTTAAGTACAGAAGATACTGATCAGCAGGCCGCACTGAAGCAATCTGAGCGGGAAATGATCGCAGATTCTGAGAGGGCCAGAAAGGCCAAAGCCCCTGCGGGGATAGAACGTGTTGTGTGCACAAGAACGGAACGTGCTGCGGGCACAGGAACGCAAGGTGTTGTGGGCACAGGAACAGTCATAACGGAGCTAGACAGGTGTCTATCGGCTGCCGATGGCATGTGGCGGGAAGATGACGACCTATGTCTTGCCCACACAGATGAAGACTGGGGACAAAGCCAGCAAGATGATACCTAGTATGTGGGAGAGGTTGACCATATGACTAGGAGCGGGAGGTATTTCAAGCTCCCGCACTTAGATCAACCAGAAGCATCCGGGAAGGACAAGAAGGCGGAGTAGCAGAAAGAGAAGTTACTCGAAGAAGAGGCTGTGCTGAAACAGCTAAAAAAGATACAGGCAGACATCTCCATCTGGGGACTGCTTATGGCTTTAAGAGTACACAGGTAAGCTGTCCTTTCCGCAATGGACAAGGCCAAACTCTCAATAGATACCACGCCTAAGCAGCTAGTAGGACTGGTTTTTCCGTGACGAGCTCCCCCGACGTTGACCTTTTCTGACAAAGAACTGCCGCCTGAGGGCACAAATCATAACAAACCGCTCTACATCTCTGTGGAGTATAAAGACAAGTGGATACCGGTGGTTCTTGTCGACACAGGATCCGCCATCAACGTGTGCCCGTCAAGGACGGCATATACAATCAGGTTGAAGCCCGCAGACTTTGTGCCAACTACCCAGGTAATAAGGGCCTATGACAATACAAGCAGAGAAGTGATGGGAACTGTGCAGATTTATACCCAGGTTGGTCCAGGACAACACGATGTTGATTTTCATGTCTTGGACGTTCCCGCAACCTTCAATCTACTCCTAGGGCGACCGTGGCTACACCAGGTGAAGGCGGTCTCTTCCACCCTACACCAGATGCTCAAATACCCCCACGGGAAAGGGGTGGCTATAGTTTTTGGGAATTCGTCAATCCATCCTCCGCCAGAGGTGTCTATACCGATTTTGGAAATCGAGCATCGCACGGAGGATGTATTCCTATCAGGATTCACCCTAGCCGAGGCCCGGGTTGTTCAGAATATCTTAGCTATTAATGAAGGGTTATATGTCAGCGCGCAGTCAGTGTACCTCATGAAGAAGCTCCAGCACATCCCTGGGATGGGATTAGGGAAGAGTGGCCGGAAGGGCATTACTGTATCGGCCGAAGTGCCACACAATCCGCATACCTTTGGCTTGGGTTATCTGCCCACCAAAGAGGACTGGGTGAGAAAAGGCAAAGAAATGGCCGAGAGAGCTAGAGCCAAGCAGGTGGGAAAGCATTTTGAGTTGATGCACCGGCCCATCCAGGGTACCCTGAACGGACGCTTCGTCCGGGAGGGGGAAGACTTTCCATTCTGCCGCTTCCCAGAGCCATGGCTAAATGCAGAAAAGAGGCGCCTGCCGGGATTTGAAATCTTCTTCGACTTACAGTTGTCCGGGGATGATGTTGCCGAGGAGCAGATAGACCCATCAACTGAGGTTAAGCAGTGTAAGGAAGTGGATTCCGAGAGCACCGAGATTGAAATGGGGGTAGCACTGGCTTGTCTATTTTCAGATCCTCCGATCGTACATGAGTGCTTAGGGGATGACCTCTCAGTGTCTATGATCAGGAATGAAACGGCTGCGAGCCCACCTTCAAACATTTTGGATGCATCCATTGCACCCTCCCTCGTCTGGCAGTACGAGGAAGGATTCTTATCGAGCAGCACCGAGTCAGGTAATGAGCCAGAATCTGATTCCACCGAGTCTGTGGAGTCAGAATCAGGTTCCAGCTCGTCTGAATCTGAGTCCGGTATTCTTAGGGGTGATATCCCGGATGCCACAGTCCTGTCTAGGTTGTTTTTTTCTTTTTCCTTTGAGTCTGTTCTAACAGAGGAATCAGGCGACTTGGAAGTGCTTAATGAGAATGGAATGGCTATGGCCTTTGAGTATTTTTCTGTGCCCTTGATTTATTGCATTAATTCAAACTTTCAAAATTTTGATGAAAACGACGAGGAAGAAATTCCTCCGGTTTTGAAATATTTGCTAGAACAAGAGCAGGAGAGGTTTGTAAAACCATTGGTTAATGGAATCACCCAAATCAATGTTGGTACTAAGAAGGACCCGCGGCTGGTCCAGATCGGATCCACGTTGTCTTCGGAGGAGCGCGAGCGCTTAGTCGCTTTATTAAAAAAATTTAAAGATGTTTTCGCGTGGTCCTACGAAGACATGCCTGGAATCGATCCTGAGATTGTACAGCACCGGATCCCTCTTGACCAAGAGGCCTGACCTTTCAAACAGAAACTCAGAAGGATCCGCCCGGACTGTGCTCTCAAGATCAAAGAAGAGGTCACCAAGCAAATTGATGCAGGGTTCCTACTGGTATCTGAATACCCAACTTGGTTGGCCAATATAGTTCCGGTGCCAAAGAAGGATGGCAAAATTCAGGTATGTGTGGACTTCAGGGATTTGAACAAAGCCAGTCCGAAGGACGACTTTCCTCTGCCACATATCGACAAATTAGTGGATTTCACTGCTGGGCATGCTTTCCTCTCATTCATGGATGGCTTTTCTGGTTATAATCAGATTCTGATGGCACCCGAAGACCGGGAGAAGACTGTTTTTACCACCCCGTGGGGGACTTATTGTTACAGGGTAATGCCGTTTGGGCTGAAGAACGCTGGAGCTACGTATCAATGGGCTGCGACCACAATATTGCATGATATGATCCATAAAGAGGTTGAGGTGTACATGGACAACATGATTGTCAAGTCCAAGGAAAGAGAGGGCCACTACACCGCCTTGCAAAAATTCTTTCAACGGATCAGAGAGTATTGGTTGCGGCTGAATCCTCAGAAGTATACGTTTGGTGTTACAGCAGGGAAAATGCGGGGGTTCTTGATCACACAGAGAGGTATCAAGGTCGATCCTTCCAAAATCAAGGCCATCTTAGAAATGGCACCACCGAGGACTGAAAAAGAGGTGCGAGGCTTTCTGGGTAAAGTGCAATTCATAAGACGGTTTATCGCAAAATTAACCTTAACTTGTGAACCACTCTTTGGTCTCTTGAAGAAAGGAAAGAAGTTCCAATGGGATGGCCGATGCCAAGCTGCTTTTGAACAGATCAAGCAATATTTACAGAACCCACCTGTGTTATCACCGCCTGAGCCGGGGAAACCGTTGATTCTGTATCTTTCAGTGACTGAAACTACAATGGGCTGCATGCTTGCATAGGAATCTGAGGACAAGGTGGAGAGAGCTATCTAACACCTGAGCAAGAAGATGCTGGATTATGAGACCCGCTACACTCTGCTGGAAAAGGCTTGTTTGGCCTTGGTATGGGTTACCAGGAAGCTGCGGCACTACTTGTTAGCTCACTCTGTAATACTGGTTTCGAGATTAGATCCCGTCAAATATCTCTTCGAGAAACCGGCACTTACGGGTAGGCTAGCCCGTTGGTTGCTTCTGCTTTCCGAATTCGATCTGAAGTATGTGACGCGCAAGTCAGTGAAAGGGAGAGTGGTAGCAGAGTTCCTAGCCAATCACCCAGTTGAAGGGGATGAAGCAATTGAGTACTTATTCCCAGACGAGGCCATTCTATATGTCAAAGAAGACACGTGGACGATGTACTTTGACGGAGCGTCAGACCAATACGGGTATAGGATAGAGGTGTTACTGATAGCACCCAACAATTCCCTCATACCCTTAGCATTCAAACTCCGGTTCAAAGTATCGAACAATGAAGCAGAGTATGAAGCATGTATTGCTGGACTAGAAGCAGCTCTAGAACTAGGGGCAAAATGGTTGGACGTCATCGAGGACTCGAACCTTGTTGTATCTTAAGCTAAATGAGATTGGAAAGTCAAAGAAAAAAAGATGAGAATCTATCACCAGACCTTGGATGTACTGATTCCTCGGTTTGAGAAACTGAACTTTGCTCATCTAATAAGAGAGAACAACAGGTTCGCTGATTCACTAGCAACTCTATCTTCTATGATAGACATCCCTTTTGGAGTCCAGATGCGTCCGATCATAATCGAACAGAAATTTGTGTCGGCCTACGAGCTGATTGCTGCCATAGATGAGGTTCAAGATGAGAATCCCTGGTATTACGATGTCTGGAACTTCTTGGAAAAGGAAGCGTATCCACCAGGGGCAAATGCCAAAGATAAGAGGGCAATTAGAAGAATGGCTGCTCAGTTCATCATCTGAGGGGGTAAACTATACAAGAGAGGTCATCTCGGGATGCATAAGCTGTGTGTTGCTGCTGAAGAATCGAAGCGCCTGATGGAGGCCATCCATGGAGGAGAGTGTGGAGTGCACATGAATGGGGTGATGCTAGCTCGGAAGATCCTTAGACAGGGTTACTACTGGTCCACAATGGAGGAGGATTGTATTGGCTTTGTCCGGCGATGCCACAAATGTTAGATCCATGCAAACCGTATGAACATTCCGCCGTCGAAGTTGTACAATATGACTTCGCCATGGCCATTTTCAGTCTGGGGGATTGATGTGATTGGGGCTATCACTCCGAAGGGGTCCAATGGGCATGAGTTCATCCTGGTCGCGATAGACTATTTTCACGAAGTGGGTTGAGGCCCAATCTTATACGGTGTTCAAGGCTTCGCATGTCGTAAAGTTCATCAAAAACAACATCATCTGTCGCTACGGGGTCCCGAACGAGATCATTTCAGATAATGGTTCCCACTTCAAGAAGGAGGTAATCGACTTGTTGGACAAATACAACGTGGCTTTTCATAAGTCATCTACATATCGGCCGCAAACCAACGGAGCAGTTGAGGCCGCCAACAAGAACATCAAGCACATTCTGCAGAAGATGATGGAAATCTACCAGGACTGGCCAGATAAGCTATCGTTTGCTCTGTGGGGCTACCGGACTTCAATTCGAACTTCTACTAGAGCAACTCCGTATTCCTTGGTCTATGGGATGGAGGTTGTTCTGCCCATCGAAGTTGAGGTTCCGTCATTGTGGGTACTGGCTGAGTGTCAGATAGCTGAGGCAGATTGGCAGCAAAGCAAGTTCGAAGAACTCATGCTCTTTGATGAAAGAAGGCTGAAAGCACTGTACCATGTTCAGGGTTATCAACGAAGAATCGCCAGGGCTATCAACAAGAAGGTTAAGTCCAGGAATTTGAAAGAAGGAGATTTGGTTCTCACAGACAACCGAGCTCCCATCCACGACCCTAAGGGCAAGTTCAGACACAATTGGACTGGTACTTACATCACCAAGTCTATCTGGTCAGGTGGAGCTATCGTTCTGATGGACCTAGATGGCCTAGAGTTCTCCCAGCCAATCAACATGGACAAGTTGAAGAAATATTATCCCTAAGTGGCTCGCTAGGCCTAAAACCCAAAAGGGCGACCTAGGCAAAAGTTAGAGCACAGAAAATTTGAAATTATAAAAACTGAGCTCGCAAGGTTGAAAACCTGCAAAAGGCAGCCTTGGCAAAAGTTAGATCGCAAAAGGAGAGTGTTAATACACGAGTGAACCCAAGGCGAACTACGTAAGGCTTGATTCCCATCTTTGGGATACGTAGGCAACTTCATTCTGAAGTTCAGCCATAAACACTTCAAATTCAACTGTCCTGTCCATGAGATTGAATGGGTCATCTTTGTCATTTATGTATTCAAGGGCTCGGTTGTGATCTCCAATACAGTGCTATTCAGACTAGGGACAACTTTCCAGTTGCTGGGATCTGGGGTTGTACATCTCAGTGATAGATCTCGGGTGTGTCCAGTTCTGATCCACATCGAAAATGGCATTGAAAAGTTTTAATAAAAGTTGATTTTGAACAAATTAATCTTTTTACAACTTAGACCATTTTTGGACCAAACGGAAAATTTTCAGTACCCACAACCTTCAATTACATTGATTTCAATACAGAGTTCTCCTGCTCTTGAATACAAATTGAAGTTGCTTTTTATTACGTTCGTAAAGAAAACTTGAAAGTACTGATTAAAGCAAATAAATTCGGGGCATAGTCAGGTGTTCCTGCGTCCCTCCCAAAGCTTGCGGAAGCCTCTGATGCCAAAGTGGGCTCGATCTGCGCCTCCTCATCAAGCCAAGCTATGCATTCACCAAAGAGGGTGCAACTGAAATGGGAGCGGGGGCCAGAAGCTCTCTAGTCCTCCATGATGTGGCATACCGAGCTAGTTGTGTGCCTTGGACTGGAAACGTAGCAGGGTACTCTATTCCCTCTTCTGGGCAAGTTTGATCATGTCCAAACTGGCGTCGGAACCGGAACGTAAAATAGAACACGCAGTGTGTCAAGCCTATCAACTGGATCCCGGCTGGCAGGTCATGCTATAACTCATTGTCGGTAGATTGAGCCAAGGGCAGCGCCAAGCAATGTCTGTAGCGGACAAACTGCACATCTAGTTGCACCACCATATTTCATCCGGGGCATCGATTAGACGTTGTCGGAAGAAATAGCTGCGAGCTAAGTATGCAGGCATAAGCCCATAACCTTCAATTTATCCATCAACCACACCTGGGGAGGGATGAAAAATGAGAGATTAAAGAATAGAGAGGTGTACGTTGAGAGAAAAAGTGAGAAAAGGGTCTTGAGAGAAAAACTGAGCCTGAAGGCCGAGTAATGTGAGAAATATATGTGAGATGGGGTGGGAAACATTACCTACAATAGTAGTGGACTCCCCGCCAAGCTGGCCGACTCCCGGCGATGAAAAGCGTCCAAACCTATCAATGTCTCAGCTAATGTCATGGTTGTGCAGCTCTTGCCTCCTTTTAAGCCTTGGGCGACTTCAATCAAACTAGTGCTAAACCCACCAAAGCCTGGAGCAAGCAAAAAATGGGACAACATGCACAAGCAAAGCGCATGTCGCCGATAGCCCTACCAAAGATGGTCGCCGCGATCACCGGCATCAGAAAATCGACGAACCAAGCTCGGAATGTCCAGCTCTCTGTCATGAATCAATGACCGAGCGTCATGCAAAGTAAGGCCGCACATCCGTCCTAGGGCTTGGACGTGGCCGAAACGGAATTGAGGCAAGATTTCTTCATCGCGCTTGGATTCCATTAAAACTTGGAAGTTCTCGAAAGTGGGACATATCTTTTGTCCGCCAAAGCTAAAGACATGTGTCACCGGATTCCAAAACCTTGCCGGGGCATGAAGGAACGGAAAACGTAGTGGGGTGCGACTCAAGGTGAATAGTGCATTTATGCCAAAGCCTCGGAAATTCAGCTTTTCCAAGCCATCTAAGGTAGCTATCCAATTTGTGAGGTTTTGGACAAGAAAAGCCTCCATTCTATGCAAAAACAGTGTTGAAATGAACAAACTACGAAGCTGGGGCTTTTGTAGAAGATAAGGTGTTGAGTCGAAGACAGGTGGCAGCATCCTGGTGGTCCTTGCCATTTTTGGCCGATCGGCCAAAAAGAGTGCTGACCGACCATATGTTTTGGCCAATTGACTAGAAATGATGGCCGATGGACATTTCTTGTGGCCGATTGCTTCTAATCTTGGCTGATGGCCTTCCATCTTGTCCTATAGGCTGTCCATGTGTTGGAGATGTGGAGAACTTGTGACTGGTTCCACTTCAAATGCCTTCCGGTGTTGATTTTGCGAAGTCGCGCCTATGTTACTTCAATTTGTTTATCGAGTTGTTGTACTTTTGTTTATCAAGTTGTATTTACATTTGGTTAGCTTGTCAAGTTCTTTGTTTTGCTTATCGAGTTGTTTTGTTATTAGTTGGTTCACTACCTGATTAATGCAATTCAAGTGTGTGGTTTTCAAAACAAAGTTCAATCTCATTTACATTGTTATGTAATGCGATGCGATGCGATGCGATGCATAGAATGTGCAAATGTAACACTTTTGAACAAAAATAGCTGTTTCATTCCATCATGTTTTTCTTTTGCAAAAGTACATTAGTTTTGAAGAAAATAAAACCTGCCTGAGGCAGTACAATGTGCTTGAACTACTAGCAAAAAGAAAAATAAAGCAAAAAAGGAAAAGTAGCATCTGAATCAATGTCTGGATCGGTGCCAGTAGCCTTAAGTGCAGGAGTCCATCCTGGTCCTCTTCTTGGACGAAGGTCTAGGATCTCCACTGTCAGAGTCTGAATCTGAGCCATCCTCAGCCTCATCCTGTGATGACTCGGCCTCTGCATCAGACTCGTCATCATCCGGGGTAGGCTCTTGTTAACTGCTCTCAGCACGGGTGCACCTGTGTCTGCCTCGGCTGTGGATCGTCATCCCTCGCTTGGCTCCCCCTGCTGGCAGGCGCTAAAGGTCCCGCTGCGGCACCCCCTGTGGCCGACATCTGAAATGGGGCCTGAAAAGAACAATTGGCAAAAGCATCAGCTATGCTATGCAAAGTCAAGCGTGAATACCGAATACAGTGTATGAGTGCAGTGTATGAATGCCGTGAGCAGTGTATAAATGCCATGAGCAATGTATGAATGTCATGAGTAATGCCTTGAGCAGTATGTAAGATACAGTGTGTTAGTGCCGTGAGTGGTATGTGAGTACAGTGTATCAAGCACCGTATTGATGATGTGATGTATCAGATCAATATGAAACAGAATGTGCAAATCTTTCAGACTGAGGTTGAAAGTACTCACCGAAATACTGTAAATGCTGAGCAGGTCCAGGCTCCTCTACAGCATCCCCATCACTGAGGCCGTCAGCTCCCGAGACTGTCCGGTGTACTCTATGGAGGCCTGCAAAAGTGTTTAAGTCATTAGTATTCTGCGGAATATCAACTCAAATGAAATGACTGTCCAAAATGAAAAGTAACACATACCGGGGTCAAGCTGCGAACTCCGACAAGCTCATGATCGGCCAGAGGAGGAGCGATGGGTATCTCGTAAGTCTCCCCACCCTGTCCTCGGCATGTCATGGTAGTAGGCAGGGTGGGCCACTCAACTCCCCGTCCCCTCTGGGATCCACTCCTACCATGGGCCTGAGTCGCCCTCGGTACTCTTACTCCTGCTGGCGTTGCGAGCCTCTCCCTCTCGACTCGACGAGCACCAGTCAGAGGCCGCATCAGATAGGTTTGTATGAACTCAGCGTAGTTACCCTCATCTCTGAAGAAGTCAGAGTCCCAGCCAATCGTTCCGTCCATCATCTCCTCCAAGGTGTACCTCTCAGTAGCCCTCGTGTGGGTAGGAGCCGGCCTCGGAACTATCTGCTCTGGTAAGCCGAGGGTCTGCCGCAGAAAGCGCTCTCTGAAATACCAAGCCCGGTAGACCGGCCAGAGGAGGAGCGATGGGTATCTCGTAAGTCTCCCCACCCTGTCCTCGGCATGTCATGGTAGTAGGCAGGGTGGGCCACTCAACTCCCCGTCCCCTCTGGGATCCACTCCTACCACGGGCCTGAGTCGCCCTCGTACTCTTACTCCTGCTGGCGTTGCGAGCCTCTCCCTCTCGACTCGACGAGCACCAGTCAGAGGCCGCATCAGATAGGTTTGTATGAACTCAGCGTAGTCACCCTCATCTCTGAAGAAGTCAGAGTCCCAGCCAATCGTTCCGTCCATCATCTCCTCCAAGGTGTACCTCTCAGTAGCCCTCGTGTGGGTAGGAGCCGGCCTCGGAACTATCTGCTCTGGTAAGCCGAGGGTCTGCCGCAGAAAGTGCTCTCTGAAATACCAAGCCCGGTAGACCGGACCCTCCAGCAAAATCCTGAACCGGGCAGTCTCCTGAGCACCCGCATACCCATCCCTCACTGCATCCGGCAACACGGCCCAGGGCTGCCAAGTGATCTGCAAATGACAGGAAATACAGTTTGTTATCTGTTGAAAGTATAATGTAAAGCGAAGCTTAAATGAACTGAAAAGTTTGAAATACCTCCGCTGCGGTGATGGTATCGAAGTATTTGCAGAAGAATAGGAAAGACTCACGTGGCCTCCGCTCACACCTCACGTCATAGCGATGAGAATACGGAACCATGGGGGGTATCTCCACATCCGGTATTGGGGCGAGCCTCAGAAAGTAGGCATACACCCACAACTACAGAATGTAACAAGGCAAGAACGAGTATGCTTATCAGATAAAGCAGTATGCAGATAAAGCATAAATCAAAAAAGGTTATGCAGTGAATTGTGCAGTGTGTGTAGTGTCTTGTGCAGTATGTGCAGTGTACAGTCAGTGTAAAGCAGATTGCGTGTGTGCAGTGTGTGTGGTGTACAGATAATGTAAAGCAGAACTGTAAAACAGAAAGGGAAAATGTACCTCCCAAGCCCGCCAGTAGCCTCCGAGCAAATGACCGCTGCGGCGAGAGGACAAGCTCATATATCCGTAGAGCGTGGCCAAGCCTACGCCACCCCAGTCGTAGCGCTGGATCCGCGTCACATCCACCAATGCACTCAGTAGATAAAGGGCAACGGTGTTCGCCCAGTCGGCGAAAAGGGTGGTCTCCAGCAAAAATATGATGAATCCGCGAGCGTACTGCTCCACCTCCTCACGGGTCGTCGGCGCTTGTACTTTGAAGTGGTCCTCGAACCAAGAATACCTCACGAACCCTAGCCGGGAGAGAGGTGGCCGAGTGCCAAGCAAAAAGATCTGGGCAGCGTCCCACTCGCCCATATCGGTGTCAAAGGGAATCGGATCACCCCCCACTCCGATGCTAGTGTGCATGGAGAAATCAAAAGGAGTCATCGTCATCTCCCCTGTAGCAGAAAGGTGGAAGGAATTGGTGGTGTCCCACCACCTCTCCACCAGTGCACCGAGAAGAGGCCTGCTCACAGTGAGGCGCGAGAGTCCCCTGCAGAAAATGCCCAAGCCGGCCCGATCAACAATGTCGTGAACCGTGTCAGGAAACTCCATGTACCAACCGCGGGCAATGGTATTCCCATACCCCCGGAAGGCATGGGAATCTTCCTGTGTTTAAGACAAACAGATGCGAAGCAGTATCAAAAATACAGTGTTTTGAATGTGCTCAGAATTGATGAAAATGCAGCGTGTGTGCATGTGTTCGAGTTTAAACAGATATCTTGTGTGGGTGTGCTCACAGTGAACCAAGCATACGATGTGTCAGTGTGTTTGGGGTTGTTTAGTTAAAAGACAGTATCGGCTATCGAAGATATACGATCTACACTGCAGAAAATGAAAGAGGGGAAGAATATACCTCAGCGGCGCCGAAGGAAAGGTGTGACTCCGACTAGCGTAGCAAGAGCTCCAGTGGTGCGCCTCGCGCGTGGCTCCTGAACTGACGGATGCCATCAGGAGGTAGTACGTGTATCGCCGGCCGGTATGTCGCCGGGTCGAACGGTCGGACGCTCAACGGCAAGAGCTCGACCTCAGGGTCCGTATCCATCTCCGGGGGAGTCCCACCTCATGGAATGTCGTCTGCCATCTCAAAAAGGGTGCAAAAATGGTCGAAAGTACGGAAAATGGGTGAAAATGCGAAAAGTCAACCCAAAAGTCAACCCCGAGGGGTGAAAAATGGGAGAAAAGGTCAGAGTGTGGGGAAAGGCACGAAGATCGAGGTAAACTCGGGGGAAACAAACCCCAAGTGGTGGAAACCAAGAAAGGAACACCGAAATCGAGTTTTGTTCGGTTCAAAGTGTTTGAAACGAGGAGAGTTTCGCGAATTGGATGATACGAAAAGCTCGAAAACGGGAGGAAAGCAAGGATCGAAGCGAGGAAAATGACCTAGAGAGGTAGGGAAATGTTTTTCGAGCTTGAGGAAGTGAGGAAATGGGGTTTTGAGGCCCTATATTTAAAGACTCGAGGCAAAATGTCAAAACTGCCCCGAAATTGCTATTTTTGGCCGATCGGCCAAATTGTTAGCCGATGGGCTAAATATTTGGCCGATAAGATCATTTTGTGGCCGATGGATGGCTGATGGCCTCCCCTTGTGGTCGATGCACCTCCAACACCCTTGTTTGGGTCAGATATGTTGATTAGTACCCTTATATCTCAAGATAGTGCAAGAAAGTACACTTTTGAAGCTTATGCGGCCTTCGTGGTGTCCCCGAACCGTGTCTTCCGTGTGCAGCACTCAATACGTGCGAGACGTATCCTTTTTCGTATCTTTTTGTATCTTGCGAGATTCGAAAATTGCTTTAAATATGTTGCATTACAATACTTTGTCGTGTTTGTAATAAGCGCACTTGTTATACATCTTTTCGCCCTTGCATTGAGCATGCCTCGTCTGATTTTGAAGTTGCATTTCAATATTGCGAATAACATGCCTTTACCATGCTTATGTTGAATATGTGCCTCTCTTTGTTGTCACATTGTTACACACATTGTTTGCGTTGTCGCACGTGCTTTACTTACATGTGTTTATGCCTCTCTTGCATTGTTATGCATCTCACTCGGCCTGCGTTGTCGCGCATGCCCTCCTTGCATTGATATGCTTGTTTCAAATTGCATTGTCATGCACCCCTCCGCATTGTTATGCGTCACACTTAGGTTGCATTGTCATGCACCTCTTCACTCGCATTGTCGTGCACTTTTCACTTGCATTGCTATGTATATTTCTAACGATATTGTACCTGTTAAAGTCCCTTTCTTTTGCAAGCACGATATTGTATGTATGGTTCATTTGAGGCTGGTGCAACCAGACGGTACTGTGCGTGCGGTCCATTTAGAGGAATTCCAAGTGAGACCTTTCCTGTCCTTTGAGTTTGTTTTCTTTCAGTTCGAAACACCATGGGCGCACTCGATGTGGTACGTTGAGTCTTGCTCCCTTTCTTCTCCTGCGTGTGATACGCCGAGAATTGTCTCCTTCCTTCTCTCGCTTGTGATACGCTGAGAATTGTCTCATTCCTTCTCTAGCATGTGATACACTGAGAATTGCTTTCCTTCTCTTGCGTGTGATACGCTGAGAATTATTGTTTCTTCCTTCTCTTGTGTGTGATACGCTGAGAATTGTTGTTCCCTTTCCACTCTTGCATGATGCATTGAGTGTTGCTTCTTCCCTTCTCTTGCGTATGATACGCTGAGAATTGCTTCCCGTCTCTTGCGTACGATACGCTGAGAATTGCTTCCCTTCTCTTGCATGCGATACGCTGGGAATTGCTTCTTCCTTCTCTTGCGTGCGATACGCTGAGAATTGCTTCTTCCTTCTCTTGCGTGTGATACGCTGAGAATTGCTTCCCTTCTCTTGCGTGCGATATGCTGAGAATTGCTTCTTCCTTCTCTTGCGTGCAATACGCTGAGAATTGCTTTCCTTCTCTTGCGTGCGATACGCTGAGAATTGCTTCCCTTCTCTTGCGTGTGATGCGCTGAGAATTGTTACTCCTTTCCTCTCTTGTGTATGCTACGTTGAGAGATGTTGTGCTTGAGACTCTGGGTTTCCTTGGTAGTCACTTTTCGACTTCTCCGCGTGAGACGCAGTAAGAATTGCATAATTTTCTTACGTCATTTCTGCATGAAATGTAGTTTGATTCTTATTCGCTTGCTTAAACTATTGCATGTTATGCTTCATTGCAGCTCTCTTTGTATGATCATAAGTTATGTTCAGCATCGTGCATGTCATTTGCATTTTGCCCCTGCCTGCGGGCACATATCTTTGTTATCTTGTATGCTTGTCTAAGTCTTCGGCCTCGTCAAAAATGGGTCGTCTCTGGGCTTTGACATTCACTTCCGTCATCTTATGACTTTCGAGTTATGTCAAAGAGGGGCAACTGTAGATACCCCATTTTTTACCGTCCTCAAAACTTGGACTTCATCGTTTGAACACTCGACGATCATCCATGTTCGTGTTCGTTTTGAGTTCCCGAAGGTCTCGGCTGCGCGCCTTGCCTTAGGATCTCTCAACTTGATTGTTTTGTGCTTGGTTGTGGACCAAGGACTTGTGGTTTTGCTTCTGAGGGAAGAGAGTGGCTTGTTGGCCATTCCCTCAACCCATCGGCCAAGCCCTGTGCTTGTCGCCTTGTGTTCTTGCTGTCGCCAAAAGTGTTGGCCGATCGGCACTCTTTTTGGTCAATCAACCATACTTTTGAGCTGAGACCTTTCCATCTGCTTTTTGCAGATATTTTGTGCCAGCTGTGACAGTTGGTATGCACAATTCCCATCCTCCATACACGTGTATGGAGGGATTTGCTTCAAGACTCAAGCTTGTTCAACAAGCTTGAGAATTGAAATTCTATAAAAAGGGAGCCTTCCCTCCCTTTCTAGAGGTTCAGAAAATTGGTGATATAGAATATATATCTCTCTCTCTATATCTCCCTCTCTCTCTTGATTTGTGTGTGTGTTTGTGCCTAAAAGGGTGTTTTATCTTCACTTTTGCACTATAACACCTAGCAATACACCTTCCTTTTGTTGCTGAGGTACTAGGAAGTTGGTTTTGGTGTTCTTGGATGGGTTTGAACTCAGAAACGTTGCTAGAGTAGTGTTCTTGAAGGTGTTCTTCAAGGGTGAGTAAACTACCTTTTAATCCCCCATTCTTGCTTAAGCTTTTAGACCTATTTTCATATTGTTTTAAGCTTGACTCTAAACTGCAAAAAGTTCTAATTTTGTGTGCTTGAGATGATTCCTTAAGGTCACTTTTTGGTTGGGGGTTGTCTACCCCCTCTTAGGCCTTGTTTGGCCTTATTTTGTGCCTTTCTCCTTGAGTTTTGGAACCCTCTTGTTTTGACCTTCTCACCACTGACATGTAGAGGATTTTTAGTGGTGGAGAAGTGATTTTGGAGTCTGGAATAGGAGAGGGACACCCCCTCTCTCCTTGTCTCTCATTTGCTAGCATAAATGGCTCATATTGATAGCATGTTTGCTTAGCTTGTTTTAGCTCCATTTCAGCAAGTATTTGGTGTTATTTTAGCATGCCTCAACTCTGTTTCATGTTGGTTTGATAGCCTCTCACATGCATCATGCACTTGTAGTGTAATCCTCTCTATTGCCTTAACATGCACCTTGCATTTGGATCATCATTCTTGCATGTTTTAGCTCAACTCAAAGAAGCTTTTAGTCTTGTTTCACCATGCTTAAACTCTATTTGGTGTTGTTTTGGTCATGCATGCATTGTTTTGTATAGCTTTGGTTCAATCTAGCTTGTTAGCTTTTCATATGTGATTTCAGTCCATGTAGTGTAGCCATGCACTTGCATTTGTCACTCTTTCAATGCTTTGAAGAGTTGTTGTTTTGTGCTTCATGAATGGACCATCGTGTGTGCCTTTATGCTTAGGTCATAGGTATGCCATCTAAGTGGGTTTTTGGGCTTATTTTATCATGCCATAACTCTGATTTTCATTGGTTAAGTCGTGCCATGTTTGGTTGCAATAGGTGTAGAGTAACACCCCTTTGTTTGTCTTGCATCCTTCATGCCTTTGGTGTTTTGTTCTAGCTTGTGTTGGCTAGGTTTGAGCATGCTTTTGGTCTTGCATTGACCTGCTTTGGGACTGTTTTGATTGCCCTTGGCCCTTTGGGGCTTGTGTTGCATAGTCATGGGTTAAGTCTCTTTGCTAATTTCAAGCTTTGAGCTCTCATGCATATCTTGCTTGTGTTATGTGGTTGATTTGGCATCATTCCTAACATGATTTCAGAGCTTATGTGTTGTCACATACCCATGCTTGTCACTCTTTAAGTGTGCTTAAGAGTTGTCCTCTTTATGCCTTAATTCTTGGGTCATTGCATGTGCATGTTTGTCTTGCATCTCATGTCACCAATTCATCACTTTGGCCACTGTTTTGGGCATGGCTGAGGTCTTCCCATTTCGGTTTAAGCCCATCTTTGCATATAGTTGCATGCTTGACATGTTGCATCTTGTTACATGCTTGCTAGTTTACATTTTGTCACATGCCTTTGTAGGTTGCATTGAGTTGGCATGCTCATGTTGCATTACATTATTTGCATGCTTGCATTGTATCATGTTTGCATGTTTGGTATATTGCATGATGTTTAGCTAGTTGCATTGCATAACATTGTTACATACTTAGCATGCTCATGTTACATTAGCTTAGCTTGCATGCTTAGGTAGCATAGCATTGCATTTCCATATTGCATTGTGTTTGGCATACATGCATTGCATTATGTTTGGTTTGGGGTGTCAAACCAAATACGAGGAACGAAGGGCGTTTCGTACTTAAAGTGATGAAACGTACTTCAATCCTCGGTCGCCAACGCTCTTGATCCAACATGATAGAGTGTGAAGCATTCGTATGTTTTTGTGCATTCATTCCATATTAATTTGCACACTTGGCTCCTTTGGCCATCATTCATTGGAATGCGTGATTGATGGCCCGAGGGCCGAGCACTACACACCTTTGAGTCTTAAACATGATAAGGGGTGTAGTTGTAAACATTTCCTTGCAAATGTATTGCCATGCCTCTGTTTGTCCTCTGCTGTAGCAAAGGAAGCAGTTTTACAGGAAGAGATGGCCGATCGGCTACATAGTGTGCCGATCGGCTACAAATGGTTCGCCGATAGCATCAAGAGTGGCCGATGGCCATTATCCACTGGCCGATGGCCACCCCTTTTGGCCGATGACCTCTCAGAGTATCCATGAGGTGGTTCAGAAGCATCACAGAGATTTGTGCAGTGTTCAGAGGTGCAAAACAGTGCAAACAGAGGCAACATGGGGCATGGCAACGGATTTCCGAGCGAAGCCGATCAAGCATGCATTTGTCCCTCCTCTTGAGGCCGCTTTAACTGTTTTGTAACTAAATTAATTTTCTTAATTAGTTAAGAGTCTTATAATAATTAATTAGCTTATTAGTTAGTTAATTAGTTGGTTTGTATTATTTATTCGGACCCTCCGTCGAGAGGGCGAATTTTGTAATAAGCGTGCGTGTGTGTGATGGATGTCTTCCAACCCCCATTTCTTTCTCCCTTTTACTTACCTGCTTTTCATGGTTAGTTTTAGGGCACGTTTCAATTAGCATACTTATGCTTCGCATGTTTGCATCCATTCATTTGTCTTGCATGCACCCAGGCTCGGCGCATCATACAAACTACATTGTATTTCAATTCCAAGTTGAATACATGATTATCAAGTCACATCTCATATGCCATCTTAGAATAGCCGAGGCTATTTATAGTTGCATTTCGCATGTGTTGCATTAGCCATCTTAACATGAACTAGGATCATGCATTGATTACTAACTAGTTTCTGTTTTGGCTCGGAGTACTCGGTGAGTGTTTTTGCTTTAGCATCCTTGCATACGTGTGAGTGACTGCCATGATAGCATGCTTGTCATGAGGCTATCTGCTTATATGACATAATTGTTTGAATGCCTGTGGGTGGAGGTTGGATTACTTGAATTGGAACAATTCATCGAAATGCGAGTTTTAAGCCCACTTGAGAGTGACAAAATCATATTTTTCTAAGCCCGCCTGAGCGTGACAAATCCATGTCTTAGCCTACTTGCGAGTAGCACCTACAAACCATTTTCAAACAAACATGAGATATTTTATTCCAACTTAGGCGATCTAGTCTATACTTGTGTGTTGTGCGCGTCACATAGTAATCCTAGGCTAATAACCGGAATAAGAATGCATGTGTTTTCAAAAACAAGATATCATGTTAGTAAAGGCCGATCTTTAATCGGGCGAGCGGGGGTGCTCATTGCATGACCTTCCCCTCTCGTACCCAAGTTCCCGAGCCAAAGCAACTTTGGTGATGACGGACATGTGGCCTTAGGCACGAGTCAGGGTTTCCCAAATTTCCCAAAATAAAACATTTAGGTGGCGATTCTGTATCTGGCAAAGCAGTCCATGTTTGGCACTTCTTTACAAAAATTAGTTTTCCAAAACGATTTGCCAGATTTGGATTCTTTGGTGATTTATCAATCTTGCATTGCACTTCGCGAGATTAGATTCAGAACTGGGACATTTGAGTCCGAACTGTAGTAAGCCCAAATGAACAAAATGGATTTTTCGCGCCATTTCGCGAGCGGAGCCCGGGGCGTTCGGGCGCGTCTACACCAACCTATCATGCATGATCAAGGGTGATGGAGACAAAGGAGCTTGGCTTATTTCATCACTTCAAGTATGAAATGGACCAATCTACCTTGTGTTCAATATAACGTCCGATTGAACACAATGCAATGCAAACACAACATGCTTATCTTGGTCATGTTTTACTTGTTAAATTCTTGTTTACACATTTTAACATTACCAAGCCATTCTTTAACCGGTTAAGTCCAAGATGAGTGTCCTCTAATGATAGAGGGGTCAACCAAAAGATGGCTTAAGACATGAGAGAGACCATGCCTTTGGTTAGTAGAAACCCTCAAAAGAAGGCTAAAACCATTGAGCACAAGTCTCAATCTCAAGCTTAAACGCAACCTTAAGGTTGACCAACCCTCAAAACAAATGAAAAGTGAAGAAATAAGGGAGGTTGCAGACTTTTAATGCTGAAATGGCATGCAAAATAAGACTACAACATGCAAACAACTCATGTACAACATGTTGAGAGCCAAAAACACTAAAGCTAGTGAAAAGCACTACACTAGAGCCATGCAATATCATTCAAATGACCAAACCAGCTCTGGACAGAGCTTAAACAGGCCAAAATAGTGGCTAAAACATGCTGAAATGGTAGCACAAAGGGGTAGAAAAACATGCTCACATGTAAGGCTACCAATAAGGCTCAAGGCACAACTCTCAAAAGCAATGAAAGTGTGAATTATGTGAGAGTGTGACAGAGCTATATGCACTAAAATCACATGTTAAATGATGCTACAACATGCAAGCAACACGTGCACAACATGTTCGAGGCCTTAAAACACAAAGCCAATGTAGACACCCCATTTTTGACCGACCTTAAGACTCAGACGTCATCGTTTGAGCACGCGATGATTGCACTTGTTTGTGCTCATTTCGAGTTTTCGGAGTTTTCGACTGAGTGCCTTGCCTCCGGGCCTCTGAACACTTTGTGTTTTGGCTCGGTTTGTGGACCAAGCCTTGTTGACCTTTCCTGGAGGGAGAGAGGGGTCTGTAGACCACTTTTTGTGGTCGTAGACCACTTTTCCCTCTTGTAGACTAGTTTTCGGTTTCCAGTTTCCAGTTTCCAGAGTCTTCGGCCGCGCGCCTTGTCTCGGGACCACTTAACGTTCTCCTCTTGGCTTGGTTTTTGGACCATGCCTTGTTGCCTTGGTCTAGAGGGACGTAGAGGTCTTGTAGACCACTTTTCCCTCCCGTAGACCACTTTTGGTGCCCGTAGACTAGTTTTCAAGGTTTTCGGCTGTGTGCCTTGACCCGCGAACTCTTGTCTTGCATCATTTTTGGTTTGTTTTTGGCACAAACCTTGTTTTCCTTGCGTGGAGGGTGGAATAGGGGTTGTAGACCAGTCTCTCTCCCTAAAAACCAATTTTCTTGCCTGCCAGCCAGTTTTTTGGTCGGGCAACTGGTCTCGGTGGTCCTTGGACCACCAAAAGTGGTCGGCAGCCATGCCACCTGTAGACACCCCATTTTTGACCGACCTTAAGACTCAGACGTCACCGATTGAGCGCTCGATGACGTTGCATATTGTGCTCGTTCAGAAGTCTCAGAGTCGCGGCCGTGCGCCCTGCCTCCGGACTTCCGAACCCTCTTCTACACCTTGTCTCGGTTTGCGAACCAGACTCGGTTTTCTCTATTTTTCTTCCTGAGGGGAGGGAGAGGTCTAGCAGATCATCTCTCGGTGGCCGTGGGCTACTTTTTGTGGCCGTAGGCCATTTTGCCCATTTCGGAGCCCGGTTCCCGGTTTTCGGAGCCGTCAGGCCGTGTGCCTCGATTCGGGACCGCCCAACCGTCTCCGATTTCTCCGGTTTTTGGCAGGTACCTTGTTTTGTCATACCGAGGGACACTGGGGTCTTAGATACCCACTTCGTGGCCGAACGCCACTTTCGGTGCTTACCGCCTATTTTCGGGGCCCCGAACCTCGCGGTTTGGCCCCCGAGCATTCATTTCGCATCGGTTTTTGTTCATTCTTGGCAAGTGCCTCTGTTTTGTCATACCGAGGGACACTGGGGCCTCATATGCCCACTTCGTGGCCAAACACCACTTTCGGTGCTTAACGGCCGATTTTCGGGCCCCGAACCTCGCGGTTTGGCCCCAGAGCATTCATTTTGCATTGGTTTTTGTTCAATTTTGGCAGGTACCTCTGTTTTAGCACCAGGAAGATCACTGGAGGGTTGGAGGCCAGCAATTATCTCAGATAACCAGTTATGCTCTTCCGGCGCCCATTTTTCTCACTTCCGGGCTAATGTTGAACACCCTAGGGCCATTTTCTTCCAACCAAAACCACATATCTGTGATGAGGGAACCTGGGAGGACCCTAAAAAGAGATGGCCGGCCAGTAATTGTGATTTCCATTTTTGAGCCTCTCTTTCAAGTTCAATGTTGTGACTCCTGTTCCAGAGTTGTCAAATTCCAACCCTGGGGCCTTGTTCTACACACCTGGGAGGACACCAAAAATTGGTGGCCGGCCATTAATTGTTGGTTTCATTTTTGGCCATGGCCGGCCGGCCATGGGGAGTGGCTGGCCGACCAGTGGGGTGGCCGGCCGGCCATCTTCAAGAAATCCACCTGGCCGGCCAGCTTTCTGCTTTTGAACCCTTTACAGCTGTCCAGCTGCTTTTCAAAATATCCCTGTCCTCCGGGGGATATTTTGGGAGGGAAAGCTTGGATGCATTTCCCTTCCCTTTTACACCCTTTTTGGTCCTCTTAAGAGGCTAGACAGCTCCTTTGTTGGGGTTACAAAATTTCATCTCAAGAGCCTCTCTTCCAAAACCTCCATTTCCATAGCCAAAAACCCTAAAAAGCTTCAAGTTTCTAGCTCCTCTCTTCATCAACCCTAAGCACCACCATCACCACCTCCATTTCAGCAGCAAAGGAGTGATTTTCAAAGGCTAGGGATCAACAAATTGAAGCCAAGAAGCCATCAAAGTTAGATCTTCAAGGGTAAGACTCTATTTCCTTTTTTTTGAGCACAACTTTGAGTCAATTCTTTACCCTATTTGCTTTTTGTTTTGGGCTCCGACCCCTAGTGTTTTAGGCTTATTTTGAGCCCCCTACAACTTTGTAGAAGGGCTCAGCTCTGTTTGGTGTCTCCATGATGCACCTCTTTCAATACCACTCTTTAGGCCAATAAATTGCATGCTTTGTTTGGATTTTGAGTGATCCGTTTTCGAGCATGTAATAAACTGTGAGTGGGCTTATTTTGAGCCCCTTTTCAACATTGAAGAAGGGCTCAACCATGTTTGGTGGTTCTATCATGCACTTGTTTTGTAATTCTTCCAATTTACCGTAAAATTCCATGGTTTCTTTAGCCTATTTGAAGTCTGATTTCGAGCATTCCATTAACTGAGGTTGAGCTTATTTTAGGTCCCTCTACAACATTGTAGAAGGGATCAATCTTGTTTGGGGCCTCCATGCATGGCCTCTCTTTGTACCTCTCTTTGGCCCCATTTTTGCATGCCTTCTTTAAGCTTATTTGGCTTCTGATTTCAGCCTTCATCAGGCCTGAAGAGAGCCTTATTTTGGCCCATTTGTCATGTTTTGTTAAGGGTCTTAGGCTATTTGGTGAGTGCTTTTGGTACTTCATGTTATCCCCCCCCTTAGTCCCTTATTTTTGCATGTCTTGCTAGCTCACCATGCTTCTGTTTTTGAGTCTTCATCAGGCTAGGAAAGAGCCTTATTTTGGCCTTATTGTCATGTTTTGTTAAGGGTCCAAAGCTGTTTGATGCATCCTTCTGGTATCTCATGTTATGGCTCTCTTTTGGCTCATATTTTACATGCTATGTTAAGCATATCTACATACTGAATTGGGGGATGTCACCCACTGAAAATGTGCATATTTTTGGTCCCTCTTTAATGTTGTAGAACTGTTTTTTTCAGTTTGAGCATTGCACATATCACTTGTTTCATTGTTCCCCTATTTTCCCCCATTTTTGCATGCTGTTTTTTCCATACTTGTGATTGTTGTTTGGACATTCTTTGTACTGGAAAAATGCTATTTTAGGGGCTTCCTAGCATCTGTCTTTACATGTCATGTCCATATTGTGCATGTTTGGCATAGCTGTAGGCCATTTCGGGTGCATAACATTGCATTTCGGGCATCGGGTGTAATTTTGCTATAATTCGGGGACTGTTTTTGCATCATTTTGGCTGCTGAAATTTACATTTTCCATATGCCATATGCTACATCTCATTTGTATCAACGCCTCGGTTTGCGTGCCCGTGGGCACGCATTTCGTGGCATCTCTTTTTTATCCGACGGCCTCCCGTGTGAGTGTGGCTGAGGCCCTCTCATGTTGGTATAAGCCCAATTTGCATTCGGAGTGCCATTCCATGCTTTATACCATTGCCTCGGTCTGCGTGCCCGTGTGCACGCATTTCGAGGCACTTCATTTTTATCCGACGGCCTCCCGTGTGAGTGCAGCTGAGGCTCTCTCATGTTGGTATAAGTCCATATTGCATCGCATATCTCATTTTAATCCTGTTACATTCCGTATGTCATTTTCTCGGTTTGCGTGCCCGTGGGCACGCATTTCGAGACATCTCATTTTAGTCTCATTGTATATCATATTTCATGCCATTTCATGCCTTAGGGCCATCGCCTCGGTTTGCGTGCCCGTGTGCACGCATTTCGAGGCTCTTCATTTTCATTCATCGGCTTCTTATGTGAGTGTGGCTGAGGTCCACTCGTGTTAGTGTAAGTCCAATTCGCATTGCTTATGACATTTCATGCCTTAGGATCATCGTCTCGGTTTGCGTGCCCGTGTGCACGCGTTTTGAGGCATCTCATTTTCATAGCATTGTGTATGTTAGGATTGCGTATTAGTTGCATTTCATGCATATCATGCATATTGCATCGTGTTCGGGATAGGAGTTAGCCCGGGCACGGGAAACGAGGCACGTTTCGTACTCCGAGTGACGGAACGGGTCTCAATTCCCAAGTCACCGACACTCCGGATTACCCATGATGGAGCTAGGTTTAGTTATAGCATTCATCTGCATTCATCCTATATTGAGTTGTGCAATCCGATTCCTCGGCCATCATGCATCGAGATGCGTGATTGGTGGCACGAGGATCGAGGCATGCATATATTTGTGAAATACATTGCTATGCCCCTTTCCTGCTCTCTGTTGCAGCGTATCAAGAATTAACAACTTTTCGGAGTCTGGCACGCATTTCGGGAAACATTGCAAACGGAGGCTAATTGGGGCATCCCAGTGGATTTTCAAAAAGGCAGCCCAGCATACATCATTCAGCGGAAGTGAGGCAGCCCCTGGCTTGCATGCCAGTTTATAGCTTTCTTAGTTTAATTTGTTGATTAACTAGGAATTTGTATATTATTCGGACTGTATATTTCGGACTGTACTATTCTTTTATTCGGACTGTATTATTTATTCGGACCCTCTGCGCGAGGGCATAATTGTAATAAGTGTGGGTGAGTGTGATGTATGTCTTCCAACCCCACGTCTTTCTTCCCTTTTATTTATCCGCTTATGATGGTTAGATATAGGGCATATTTCAATTAGCATACAGTATGACAGCATGTTTGCATCATTCATCTGTTTTGCACGCACCGGGCTCGGCGCATCATACAAACTGCATTGTATTTCAATTCCAAATTGAATACATGTTAGCTGTAGCATTTCACATGCCATGTTTAGAATAGCCGAGCCTGCTATAGGTGCATTATTGCATGCGTTGCATTAGGCAATTCTGTATAATTAGGATCATGCATGATTTCTAATCAGATTTTTATTTTGGCTTGGAGTACTCGGTGAGTTTTATGCTTTAGCATCCTTGCATGCGTGTGAGTGATTGCCATGAATAGCATGCTTGCCATGAGGCTATATGCTTATGTGATATAATTGCCTTGAATGCCTGTGGGTGGAGGTTGTGTTACTTGAATTGGAACAATTCATCAAATGTTTGTTTTAAGCCCACTAGATAGTGGCAAAATCATGTTTTCTAAGCCCACCTGAGGGTGGAAAATCCGCGTCTTAGCCTATCTGCGGGTAGCACCATCAAACCATTTTTCACACAAACAAACATGAAATGTTTTGTTCCAATTCAGGCGATTCAGTCTATACTTGTTTGCTGCGAGCATCACATAGTAACCTAGGCTAATAACCGGAATAAGAACTCACATTGTTTTCAAAATCAGATATCATGGTTAGTAAAGGCCGGTCTTTGACCGGGCGAGCGGGGGTGCTCACGAAGTGACCTTCCCCAATCGTACCCAAGTTCCCGAGCCGAGGCAACTTTGGTGATGACGGACACGTGGCCTTTGGCACCGAGTCAGGGTTTCCTAAATTTCCCATTTTAAAAAATATTTAGGTGGCGACTCTGTATCTGGCGAAGTAGTCCATGTTTGGCACTTCTTTCAAAAAATCTGTTTTCAAAACGATTTGCCGGATTTGGACTCTTTGGTTCAAGATTAAGGACCGTGACATTTGAGTCCTTGAACTGTAGTGACCCCAATATGAACAGAACGGGACTTAACCCTCCCGGGGCGTTCGGGGACGTCTACACCACCACTTTGCTTTCCTTGTGCAGACCACTCCTTCCCCTTGCCGACCACTTTGTCTCCTTGCAGACCAGTTTCACTGGTCGGCCGACTAGTGTAAGCAGCTGGCCGACCACTTTAATTGGTCGGCAGCTTTCCTGCATTTTCTGCAGAGGTTGTGGATGCCAGCTGTGCTAGCTGGAGAGCACAGATTGCATCCTCCATACACGTGTATGGAGGGATTGCACCAAGCTTCTAGCTTCTCCAAGAAGCTTGAAGCTTGGAGTTCTATAAGAGGGAGGCTCTCTCTCCCTTTTCCAGGTTCAGAAATTTAAAGAGCAAAAAGTTTACTCTCTCTCTATATATATCTCTCTCTCTATATATTTGTGCCTTAAAGTGTTGCTTCCTCATACCTTTGCACACAAACACCTACTCAAATACCTTCCTCTTGTTGCTGAGGTACTTGGGAGCTTCATTTGAGTGGTTTTAAGCTGGCTTTTGCCTCAGGGCGTGCTGTTTTCCAGATTGTTCTTCAAGGGTGAGTGTTTTCCCTCTTTAAGCTTTATTTTGCTTAAACATTTGGCCATCTTTGCATGATGTTTTAGGCCTAACTTTAAACTGAAAAAAGCTTCATTTTCAAGTTCTTAAAGTGTTTGTTTGAGGCCTCTTTAGGGTTGGGGGTGGTCTGCCCCCTTTTGTGCCTTATTTTGCCCGTGTTTTGAGCCATCTCTTTAAGCCTTTGAGATCACCTTCTCTTGGCCTTTTAACCACTAAAATCCAGTGGATTTTCAGTGGTAGAAATGTGGTTTTGATGCCTAGAATGAGAGGGGGTGGTCCCCTCTCCTCTTGTCTTGTTTGTATGCATAGAGGGCCTATCAAATGAGCATGTGTTTACACTCCTTTGTGGCTTTGTGTAAGCTTGTTTTTGTGACTTTTTGGACCAGATATAACTCTTTTTTTGGCTGGTTTGGTTGTCTCTTGAGTGCTTCATACACTTGTAATGTAATTCTACATTACTTGCCTAACATGCTCTATACTTTGGACCATCATTCTAGCCTATTTTGACTACACTCTAGCATGATTTTGTCCATGTTTTGCCATGCTTAAGCTCTGTTTTAAGTGTTTTGGGTCATGCATGCCTTGCTTTGTATAGCCATGGTGCAATCTTGCTCATTAGCTTTGAGTTTCAAAGTCTCTAGCATGCTTGGAATGTGATGCTTGCATGGTATAGCCTCAATTCTCACATGATTTTAGAGCATATTTCATTGCCACACTCTCACATTTTCCACTCCTTCAATGTGTTTGAAAGTTGTGTCTTCATGCCTTGTCTGTGAGCCAATGTGTATGCATGTTTGCCTAAGCTCTTGAGCTCCATTTCAGCATGTTCTTAGCCTTTAATTTGGCATGATTAAGCTCTGTTCAGAGCTAGTTTAGTGGTTTAAGCTTAATATTGCATGCTCCTTGTGTATTGCTCTTAACTAGCCTTATGCTCTAGGCCCTCTAGCATGCCTCATTTGTGTTGTTTGGATGATTTGGCATCATTTAACACTTCATTTCAGAGCATGTAGCATTGCCATATTCTCATGCATGTCACTCTTTAATTGCGTTTAAGAGTTGTGCCATTATGCCTTGTTCGCAAGCCATGAGTTGAATGCACATTCCATGCTCTTTGTGCCTAGGTTTTGTTGAGTTTTGGCCACTGTTTTGAAGTATCTCAGGTCTGCCTATCTTTGGTTTGGCCATTCAAGCATTGTTTTGCATACCTCTTGTGAGATGCTCTTTCCTAACTTTGATGCCTTAAGCTTATAAGCTTGCCATGCATGCATTGTTTGCATGATAGAATCTTAGGCTTGTCATCCTAGCATTGGTTGAATAGCATGATGTTTGCATGTTGTTGTATTGCATTGAGTTTGCATGTTGTTACATTGCATGTTGTTTGCATGTGCATGCATTGCATTGTTTTTGCATGCCATTAGCATTGATAGGTTGATCATGCTTATGTTGTGTTGCATTATGTTTGGAGAGGGTATTAATCCAAACACGAGAAACGAGGGACGCTTCATACTTGAAGTGATGAAACGTGCCTCATTTCTCGGTCGCCGACGCTCTTGATTATGCATGATAGAGTTTAAGGCCCTTATGTGTTATTTGTGCATTCATTGACATTGAATTGTGCAAACTTGGTTTCTCGGCCATCGTGCATTGCGATGCTCGGTTGGTGGCCCGAGAGTCGAGAACCACACCCCTTTGAGTTCATGAAATGATAGGGAGGGTGGTTGTGCACACATACCATGCAAATACACTGTTGTGCCCCTTCTTGTTCTCTGTTGCAGCACATTGAAGTGTGGCAGGAATTTCTGGTCTGCAGACCAGAAAAACTAGCTGGCCGACCACTTTTTCTGGTTTGCAGCAACTTTGGGTGGTCAGCAGGTGGTCTACACCACCCATAAGTGGTCGGCAGCCTTCCTGGAGGTTCCCATGTTGGAGTAAAAACTATCTGGAGGTTTGTGCAGTGATCTGAAATCAAATGCAAACAGAGGCAGGTTGGGGCATAGCGATGGATTTCCGAGCGAAACCAACCTAGCATGCATTATTCAACTTTCCATAGCAGAGCTGAGTAGTGTAGTTTAATACTTACTTGATAATTAGCATATTTATGTAATTTAATTAGTTTGTTAATTAGTTAAAGTGATGTAATAATTAGTTGTAGCTAGTTATTCAATTTGTTGTGTAATAACTAGTTTAATTAGATTAATTAGATTAGTTAGATAGCTTAGCTTGGTGTAGCTAGCTTAGCTTATTCTTTCGGACCCTCCATCGAGAGGGCACAACTGTTGTAATAAGTGTGCGTGTGCGTGTGTGCGATGCATGTCTTCCAACCTCCATTTCTTCCTCTCTTTTATTTACCAGCTTTCAATGGTTAGTTTTAGGGCATCTTTAAATTAGCATACTTATGCTTCGCATGTTTGTGTTCATTCATCTGTCTTGCATGCACTGGGCTTGGCGCATCATACTAACTGCAATGTATTTCAATACCAATTTGAATACATGTTATCAAGTTGCATTCACATGATATCTTAAAATAGCCGAGCCTATCTTAGTTGCATTTTGCATGTGTTGCATTAGGCATCTTAACTTAGCTAGGATCATGCATTGATTACTAACTAGCTTCTTTTTTGGCTCGAAGTAATAGGTAAGCTTTTACACTTTAGCATATTGCATGAGTGTGATTGCATATTGCCATGATAGCATGCTTGCCATGAGGCTAACTGCTTAAGTGATTAACTACATGAATGCATGTGGATAAAGGCTCGATTGCCTGAATTGGAACAACTCGATGATTATGAGTTTTAAGCCCACTTGAAGTGGCAAAATCATGTTTTCCTAAGCCCACTTGAGGGTGGCAAATCCGCGTCTTAGCCTACTTACGAGTAGCAACTTCAAACCACTTTCAAAAACAAACATGAGTTGTTTTGTTCCAATCCGAGTGATTGAGTCTATACTTGTATGATGTGTGCATCACATAGTAAGCTAGCTAATAAACCGGAATAGAACGCATGTGTTTTCAAAACAACATATCTTGTTAGTAGAGGTCGATCCTTTGATCAGGCGAGCGGGGGTGCTCATTTCATGACATTCGCCCCTCGTACCCAAGTTCCCGAGCCGAGGCAACTTTGGTGATGACGGACACGTGGCCTTAGGCATGAGTTAGGGTTTCCTAAATTTCCCAAAACAAAATATTTAGGTGGCGACTCTGAAATCTGGCAAAGCAGTCCATGTTTGGTACTTCTTGATTAAAATCAGTTTTCCAAAACGATTTGCCGGATTTGGACTCTTTGGTGATTTATCAGTCTTGCATTGCACTTTGCGAGATTAGATTCAGAACCGTGACAGGAGTCTGAATTGTAGTAGCTAAGAACCACGATTCGCGCCCTCGCGCGTGCAGTGGAGTTCGGGCGATCTACAGCTAGTAAAGGCCATTTGCACTATAGCAATGCAAGGCAAGGCTCATATGACTAAGAGGCTAAAAACAGAGCTAAAGCATACTAAATTAGTAGCCAAAACATGCTGAGATCAAGTCACAAATAGGTAAAAAAACATGCTCACATGCTAGGCTATCTACACATGCAAACAAGACACAAGGAGGGGAGGCCACCCCCTCCTATTTTGGACCTCAAAACCAAGTTTTTACCACTAAAATTCTCCTGGAATTCAGTGGTTAAAAGGCAAAGAAAAGGTTGTTTTAAAAGCTTGAAAAGAAGCAGAAAAGGCTTCACAAGCCAAAAAGCAAAAGAGGAGACAACCCCCCCCTAACTCAACAAGGCTTAAACCATGATTTTAAAACCTTAAAAACAGAGTTTTTCATGGTTGAAAAACCAGGTCAAAGCAGTGTAAAGAGATGGCCAAGCAACCAACTAAAACAAAGCTTAAAGCGGATAAGCTTTATACCTTTGAAGCACAGTAACAAACAGCCAAAATTTTGAGCTACAATCAACCTTAGAAGCTCAAACAAGGCCTCCAAGAACCTCAGCTCCAAGATAAACGTGTTTGGGCAAAAGGTTGTATGCAAATATGTAGAGAATTCCCACTTTCAAGCACAAAATAGGGAGATAGAGAGAGAGAGAGAGAGAGAGAGAGAGAATTCTAGAGAGAGAAAGAGAGAAATTTTGCTCACAAAATTTTTATAACCCTTTGCATGCAAGAGGAAGGTCCCTATATATAGAAGACACAAAATCCTCTTGAAAAGATCCAACCATCCACGTCCAAGAAGATGCTCCAACCTGTACAAACAGCCATCAATGAGGCAGGCCTCATTGATGGCCAGTAGGGCACATCAATGGCCGGCAGGCCAAAGTCCATGGCCGGCAATGCTCCAAAAGCAACATTCTAAAAGGACCAAAACATGGTCCAAAAATGAGATAGAACTGATGCAGGGTTTGGAAAGATCAAACCTGGGGTGCTCCGCTACGAAGTTCGAGCGCACGACAAGCAAGCAAACCTGTCACTGGATGTACCTACAAGAACATCCAAGTCTTGAGGACGGTCAAAAATGGGGTGTCTACACCTACAGGCTTACATCTTTCCAAGATAATACTTAGTTAAAAACAAAAAAGAGTCATAAGCTCTATACATTTAAAGCTCTAGGCTTGGATTAACATTTAAACACAAAAGTAACAAAACAAGTCTCCGACTTCTAAGTCCTCCCAAGCTACGTCCTTGGAGGAGGCATGTCACCTGAAAATGATTTCCCAAGTAGGGTGGGCCAAAGTCCAATAGAGATAAACTAACACAATATATGAGATTTAACTAAGATATAAATGTCAGATAAAGTCTAATACTCAAGGCCAACTTACATTCTCCCCATTACCATTCAATATTGATATCCACATCTTAATCCATTTCCATTCATTCATTTCAAATCAATTCATAAGTGTAGTTCCATATCATCTGAACAATTCCAAATGAGACTACAACTCATTCGTTCACAATTCAATAACAATCATTATTCAAACACTTCAATCTTCTTGCCATTTTACGGATTCTCATCCGAGGGAATCGGCACCCAAATATACACATATAAGGTTTTGAGAGTTTCACCCTGGACACTCTGACCAACTTAATTTAAAATGCAGTCCATCCCCTATCTTCTCCCAGACAATGGAATACATCCCCTATCTCCTCCCAAACAATAATACATATACAATGTATTTAAAAGCGTTGTCATATACAATGACTATCCAAATCACATATTCAATGGTTTAATCAAACCATCATATTCAATGACATAATTCAAATGTTCAGTTTCAATTCATCTAGTCCTCATACAGTTTCTACAACAATCATAGCTATCCTCCACCGATAGCCCAAAACAGATATTTCTAAACAGATGTACAATTTAACAAACAGATAATTTATCAAATTTTTTTATAGGTGAGTGACTTATCAAATCCAACTACACCATTCATTCACACATCCTCCAAATTCATATTTCCCATATCAATTTCATTATTTATACAAAATAATTATTGAACACAAATTAGGGCAATTTTTTCCCTTTTTCAAATATCAATCTCAAGTCCAAATTTCATCATTTTAACCCATATAACCTCATATTCAATACCCCATATATATATATCTATATATATATATATATATATATATATATATATATATATATTCATGGAACCCAATATGAAAAATCTCTCTTTTAAATTTTGGACCCAAATCCTCACTTCACCCAAATCCTCCCAAATCCTCCCAAATTCCACCATTTATACAAAATGATAAATACCTAGGTTAAAAACATATCAAGGTGTAGAATATCCCTACCTCAAGTGTAAAAGCCTAAAAAAGAAGAAGGAGATCTTCAAAAGTGCACAAAACCAAGCTTGGTTCGGACGGAATGGAAGCCCACAAGATGCTCCACCTTTTTCTCAAAGGAAGTAGGGTAGAGGTGCTTGGATCTAAGAGTATTTGTAGAGAGAGAGAGCTTTAGAGAGAGTACCCGACTAGGGTTTTTAGCAAAAAGAAGATCATAAAAGTGATATAAAACTCCTATGCTACGAACTGATATACGCAACCCTTCGCACGAGCAACCAAACACAACAAGTGACCTGGCTCAAGCGCAAGAAGAATCGCTCGAGTGCAGAATGCATAGCTTCAGAAGTTTTACAGACGCACACACTCGCTCGAGCGCAAGAAGCCTCACTCGAGCGAAGAACTCCACCTTCCTAAAAATTCTGCGTCTCGAAAAGAAACCTAAGAACTCTCAAATCTCTCTCGAGCGCAAGAAACCTCACTCTAGCGAAGAAGCAAATTTCACAAGGCTCACTCGAGCGCAAGAATCCTCGCTCGAGCGAAGAAGCCAAAATCTGGGCAACAACAATCTAGACCAACTAACAACCAACCTGTTCCAAACACGCCCAACATGTTCCAAAACTCAAATTCAAAGAGTCAAAGGAGGAAAACAAGACGTGGATACAATAATAAACCCAAAACCCGAGTCCAATGTAACAAAGGTCGGGTCAAAATCGGGATCGCTATAACTTGAATGCTACGGAATTTGTTTCCCAATAGAAGCCAAGCACCCTATTACCAACAAATATTTCAAAATAATAATAATAATAATAAAAAATATAAAACATCAAATAAAAACTTCAGCTATTTATAGGTACCAAAAGGTATAGTTCAAATCTATCACAATTTTAGCAACAAAAATAACTAATTAATCAACAAAACTAATTACTTAAAGTTTGCAGCAGCTTTTCCCATGGTTTCAACATCTCCAACATAACTAAGTAATTAAAATACTTGTTTGGGAAATCCTTGAACAGAGCTAGCAGGTCCAAGACACTAAAACAAAGCCAGCAAGACCAAGACAAGTACCCACAACCTTAGTCTGCTCCATTGTCGCCATCGAAGTCGCTACATAATATGAAGCAGAAAACATAATGGTGCTTAAAGATAGAGTAGATAAAATATAAAGAGATAGATTAATGGTGCTTGAACAAATAGCCCAAGTCAATTAAGAAAAATAACAATTAAGAACATCAACACTTCACTTTCTTTTCTTTTCCCCCACTTTCTCAGCAACTGAAAACAGTAACCAACGATTAGCCAAAGGAAACCCTTGTTCTTGAGTACAAAACCCAATAAAAAAATTAATTTTGATAAAAATACAATCATAACCCAGAAATGACAGTAACAAAATCCCATTAAAAGAAATAAGCTTAGAAATTACGAATGTATTTAAACTAATAAAAAAATCCATGAGATCCATGGCCATCAAATCCACCCTTGGGTTAATATTCACTTATCCAACTGTTCATTGGAAGAAAAATCTTGAATATGCAAACCAAAAAAAAAAATCCTGCATGCAGGAACAAATTTGACACCTCACTAAATTTAAATTCTTTGTTTTTGATGAACATAATAAATTTAGTAGTCCATGGCAAAACAAATATTACACCTATTACATTCCTAAGTATGTATCAATGTCGGAATTAAGAAAAGACCACAATGTTGCATTCAATTATTCAAACATGAGGAGTGTTCAACATAATTAGAAGCATAACAATAGAAACTTGACACAACACAACCTACCGGTAACATCAAATAAAAGTTTAACAACAATACTAATATTATGAAGCATTAAGTGCTTTGTAGTCTTGAAACATACTAAAATTTTAATTGTTAAATAAATACAAATGCTTCAAGAACCATACCATATGATAAGAATTTTATTCAAGAACTATCCTAGGACTAAAAAAAAAACTACGATGTCAACACTTTAAATTCTTTTTTTGATGAACATGACAAATCCAGTAGTCCATGGCAAAACTGATATTACACCTATTACTACATTCCTAAGTATGTATCAGTGTCGGAATTAAGAAAAGACCACAATGTTGCACTTAAAATTTGAACATGAGGAGCTTTTAGCATAATTTTTATTTTTTTTCATAAATAAACAGACTTTATTAAAAAGTATCAAGATGATGTAAAGAATAAAAAAAAATTAGCCTCCAAAGGAATAACAAAGCTAAGAAATCAAATCATTCACAAAATCTACAAAAGCCAAAATATCTGGATCAACCAAACCCGTAACCCAAGGGCTATTTTGGGAAGTGGCTTATAAGCCATCTTATTGACTTATTGGCTTATTTAGGTCACATCACCAAAAAATAGCTTATAAGCCACATATAAACTTGACAAAACACAACCTATAGGTAACATCAAATAAAAGTTTAACAACAATACTAATATTGTGAAGCATCAAGTGTTTTATAGTCTTAAATCATACTAATATTTTAATTGTTAAATAAATAAATAATAAATAAAAATGCTTCAAGAACTATACCAGTTGATAAGAATTTTATTGAAGAACCATCTTGGGACTAAAAGAAACTGCGATATCAACACTTTGAAGGTTGTTGAACCTCTTTTAAAATTAAAAAAAAAATACTTTTGTGACAAAATAAAAAATTCAGCATCTCACCAAAAAGGAAAAAATAAGAAAGAAAGAAAAATAAGCATTTCTGTGAGAAAAAGACATTACCAAAAAGAAGAATATATCAAAATAATCTAGCGAATGACCTATGCCTAAAAGCACTCCCTAACCAAAATGAAGTGTAAATTATCAACATCTGATATGTCCTTAACTCACTATTAGCCTCACACTCCATTTTTAATCCTTAAACAGTTCTCAAAGATTCAATTTTCCCAAGAAAATCAAATTAAGGATATTAATGAAACAAAGTTCACTCTAAATATTCACCCAAAAAAAAGTTCACTCCAAAATGGTTAACAACAAAGTCCAAAACAAAGAATAAAAATAAATAAATAAAAGAAAAAAAAAGAAAAGAAAAGCAAGACAAATAAAAAAGAAAAGAAAAGCAGCAGACAAATACAAATCTGAATAAAGGAGCTCTCATATGATCTAAACAATAATGCTAGGAATACAGATGTTTAAAAACAAACCCAAAATAGAATTGTAAACAAACACCAAATCAAAATCAAATTAGAAAGCAAAGGCACCTAAGGATCTCATCACAGCTTGAGTTGAAGATAGAAATGTTTCTAGAGATCTATTAGTTGGCATAATGGGAAAACCAAAAAAGGAAAAGCTCATTATGTATGAAAAAGAGGCACAAAAAATAGTGAAAGCAAAAATTGGAAAACCTAGACAACAAAAATTAGACTTTGATGAGGCGGTGGCTAGGAGAAGGGGCAAAGCTGAGGAGGAGTTAAATTAATCTAGACCATCCAAATTGCCACATAGGACAAATACATTTTCAAAATCAGTCTTGGAAATGAACCGTGGATGAAAGGGAGAAGCAATCCTAGCCATTGGATCAAATACTACCCTTCCTTGTTATATAGAATTTTCTCTAAAACTGAATATTTTTTTTTTTTCAAATTTATTCCCCCATCGCATTGCCACCACCTTCTTTGTCTTTCCCTCCCCTACCACACACCCTCTCTGCCTCACCAACAACTTACCAAATCCATAAAGATATAAATTCAATAAAACCAAAGTAAACCAGCTAATGTGCTAAAGAAATTTAAAAGTGCATCAACTAATAAAAAATTAAAAACATCAAAATCAACAATCAACAGAAATAATGATTGATTAAGCATAATAAGAAAAGTAGATGTCAATGAATACCTTCAATTATTTGGATGATCTCATAAAAGCATAATCAAAATTACTTCAATTATTTCCTGCAGAATAACGCAAAAGATCATCTAGAGGGGATTCCATTCTAGAAAACCATGTACAACAGATTTTGAATGTGAAATGCAAAGCAATAAATGTATTGCTAATTACTAAGAAGTTGACATTTAAATGTGCAGGAAATATTGTGAAGTAAACTTTGGAATTATTGACCGAAATAAACAAGTAGTGTAGTTAGGAAATAAACAACAATACAGGAGTTACTAAAATGATGTGAATCACTTCGGCCATATGGGTCCTCTTCTTGTTATAATGTTTTTAAAATTACACGAACCTCAAATATACAAACAAATTTCATGAGTATTCAAATGAAAAAAAAAATACATCGGAAAAAAAAAATAATGAATCACATAAAAAAAATTCTTACAAATAGTGATTATATTAGAAAGCTCAAAAATTGTTGACCTTTAGCAAGAAGAAATCAAATTTCAGAATTAGATTTAGAAAAAAATCCAAAAAATCATGAATCACATAAAAAATATTCTTACAAATAGTGATTATATTAGAAACACCAAAAATTGTAAATCTTTAAGCAAGAAGAAATCAAATTAGAAAAAATCCATACCTAATTTTCATACCTTTGACAATAATGACAGTAACAATATTTCAGTCTCTTTTTCCCTCTTTTAATGAGATTAAGCAAAACCCAGAAATGACAATAACCACAAATTTAACTTTCTTTACTTTTTTCGCCACTTTCTCAGCAACCAAACAGACTGAAATATTTTTGTAGAAACTACATCTAAAAAAAAGAATAGTTTATGTGTTGATAACAAAAAAAGAAAAAGAAAAAGAAAAACAGACCCAAATAAAAGAGGGGGGAAAAGTAAGAGAGAGGAGGCAAAGATTGATTATCATATCAAAATCCAAAACCCAAATAAAAAAACCCTAGATTCACACACCCACTTCCCTCAAAACAAAAAAAAAAAAAAAGCAGGGAGCTGTGCAGAGAGAGGTAAACATTGAACAATAACAAACCCAATGGACCAATAACAAAAGGGGGGGAAGGTGAGGATTTAGCCTTCTACCTTGGAGCTGTGTAGAGAGAGAAGAGGCAAACATTTATGCAGATGGTAGAAATCACCCCCTCTTAGCGCGGCTATATTCTGTTGGAGCAAAATGGTAGAAATCACCACCAGAGATCACTTAGAGAGAGAAAGTTGGTGGAAAGAAGATGTGGGGTGGTGAAATGCCCCAAATTTTAAAACCCAAATGATAAGCAACAATCATGGCTCTCTTAAAGGAAAACCAAATATAACTTTCCATACTTGCATTACATAATAATAATAGTTCCTCATGCGATATTACATTGATTCAACAACAAGTAAATAACCAAATAAGCACCCCCAAGGTTTACAATCTTCCAAGGCTTAAGCCGGTTACACAAAATGGTTATTCAAACCCACACATACATAGCCCTTGGCTTACAAATAGGATCACAACAAATGAGAACTTTAGTGCTCTCAACACACACATTTCCACGCCCTCAATTAGGCGGATTCACCACGTCTTTTCCTGCACAAAAATCCGGTAGGGTGAGCATAAAGCCCAGTAGGAAATCCTTAACAAAGTATATACATTTTATACAAGTCTCAAGAGATGAATGCACATGCCATGCCATGCCTTTTTGAAAATAAAACACATCTTCATCTTTTGAAAACCATCATGCTCAATGATGTTATGCAACTTCAACTGTTCAAAATTTATCAATTTAATTCAAGGGGCGTAAATACAACTCTGGTAATCCTAGGTCGGTGTCTGCAAGTAGACTATACGAGTACTACCAATTGTCATTTTTACCGGTATTAACCGGAAGGCTCGACACCTATCCGCGCGACTTTCTGGTCTTTCACCAAGGACACTCAGGCCAACTTAAACAATTTCATCTACACCACCTATCAAGACTTACCACCGTATTTACCCAAAACCATTTCATGAAAACCCATTTCCCAACATTCTTTTCTCAATGCAAATTTCCAAAGCTTAACATAGTCCAATGAATTGAAATGCCAATGTATGATTAATAATGCAATGCAACATTACTTCCATATTCAATTGTTCCACACAATATACCATTGTGATCAAAATTCCCAATCCTCTTTTCAACACAATTCCACAAGATGAATATATATATACTTTTATATCCAATTCATTCAAGAGAATAACGTAATTCCCACATTTCGAGCAATCTCAACAATTTAGTCAATTCAAGACTAAATCAACATTTTGACAACAATTTCCAAAATAAACAACATTTCTCATTTTTTTTTCACAAAATTCGTCATTTATATATAAATAAACAATTTTCAAAACATCCATTTATTTTGGTACACAAAATAAATATGACAACATCTTCCAAGGATTTTCAACATCTTTCAAAAAGACCCAATTTCTAGGTTTTCTCACCAAAAACCATTCATCTCCAAAATATTTAGAAGAATCTCCCCAAAATCATTTTTCTTCAATCAATATGGTTCAAAACCCTCAATTTTTATTTTAAAAGAAAAAGAAAATAAACCCTCTTTCAAAATCACTCATCTTCTTGAAATCAACAATCAATTTCTCAAAGCTAATCAAATGATGATTTCGAAAATCATCTAGATCTTGCAAAAACATAATATAACTCAAAGAAAATCCCTACCTCAAGTTTGAAGCAGAAACGAGTTGAAACCCCAAAATCAACGATGCCTAAACTCGACCTCCACCGCACACAACGTAGTCCTCGCCTAGATAACCAACTTTGATGAAAAACTTGGATCTAAATCCCAATGGATTTGGTGAAATCAAAGATCTTGTGAGGTTTTTGGTAGGAAATGTAGAGAGAATGAAGAGGAAATATTTTTAGAGAGACATATATACAAAAGTGACACTGCATCAAACCCAAAGAGAGGAGAAAAGAGAAAATTTCAGATCTCACCTACCTCACGCACGTGCGGAGCCTACTCCCGCACGTGCAGCCAACACCCCTGCACATGCGGCCCTTCTCCTCCCGTACCTCCAGCCGCACCTACTTTTTTAGCAGAATGCTTCACTCCCTTCCCCTAAATTCTGCACGTGCGACCCTCTCCCACACGTGCGGCCCAAGGCCCCGCACGTGCGGCCCTAGTCCTCAGCCCGAAATTCTCTTGGTTCAACTCCTAACACACCAAACCTGACCCCACACCCTCCGAGACAAGTGAAACTCAACACTAGAGTAAACAAGGATGAGAACTTTTTGAGAAAACTACTAAACACACAAACTTATACAAACAACAAGATTCCAAGTGAAACTTGTCACTCTAACTAGGTAGACCAAAAGGTAACAAAGAAGAACAAGAACGCGCAACGAAACCAGTCGTCACAACCTCCCACCATAGGAAATTTTGTCCCCGAAATTAAATCATACGACTCGAACAAGGATCTTTAAGCAATCAAAACCACGCTATTCCATTTTCAAAAATCAATTTAGCTCTCAACCTAATCTCACCATCACATCATGGTTACCTCACTAACAACAGCCTCTCAAACACTCATCAACATGAAGTTTCTCCAGAAAGTAATGATAACCCACAACAACTTCATGCTTAAAATAGCAATATACATAACAACATGTATTTAACAATCTCAATACATTTCCTTCAAACACTAGGGAATATTACAACGAAAAGCAACTTAAACATTTTAAATAAAATCCAAATATTTGGAGCGGACTTTCCACCTCCCGTTCCCACATTGCTTCCTCAACCCCATGGTGTCAACACAACACCTTTACCAATGGTATAGTTTTACCCCGGAGCAGTTGCTCCCGGGTATCTAAAATTTGAACCAGACGCTCTTCATAAGAGGCATCCTTGTCTACCTCCAAAATCAACCCAATCGAGCACATGTAAAGGGTTCGGGTTCATACTTCCTAAGCATAGATACATGAAGTACGTTGTGAACTCCTGAAAACTGTGGCGGTAAGGCCAACTGGTATGCCACTTCCCCAATTCGTTCTAAGATCTCAAAAGGCCCATGAACCTTGGGATAATTTACCACTCTTACCAAATCTCATCACCCCCCTTGGTGAGATTTTTAGAAACATATGGTCACCAACTTCAAAAGATAAAGGTCGTCTCCTCTTATCGGCATAACTCTTTTGTCGGCTTTGGGCCATAGCTAACCTCTTCTGAATGAGAACAACTTTCTCGATTGTCAATCTAACAATTTCTGGACCCAACAATGGTGCGTCACCTACCTTGGCCCAACAAACCGGCGATCTACAAGGTCGGCCATACAAGGCCTCAAATGGTGCCATCCCAATACTAGCTTGGTAACTATTGTTATATGCGAACTCAACCAATGGTAAATGCTTTTCCCACGACCCCTTGATATCAAGGACGCAAGCTCTAAGCATGTCCTCCAAAATCTGAATGGTACACTCCAACTGCCCATGGGTTGAGGATAGTAAGCAGTGCTAAAGGTTAACTTTGTTCCCAACGCCTCTTGAAGGCTTTGCCACAAACGGGCAGTAAAACGAGGATCCCTATCCGACACAATAGCCACAGGGACTCCATGAAGTCGAACTATCTCTCTAATGTACAACTCTACCAAGCGTTCAACTGAGTCGCTAGTGCACATTGGAATAAAATGGGTAGACTTAGTCAACCTATCAACAATCACCCAAATGGCATCATTGCCTCGTTGTGTTCTAGGAAGCCCAACTTCAAAATCCATAGTAACACGCTCCCATTTCCACTCGGCTATTGGTAAGGGTTGTAACAAACCCGCTGGTCTTTGGTGTTCAGCCTTTACTTGTTGACAAGTAAGGCACTTCGATACAAAAAAAGCGACATCTCGTTTCATACCCCTCCACCAAAACTGACGACTAAGATCATGATACATTTTGGTGCCTCCCGAGTGTACCGCAAGGTGTGAGTGATGGAACTCCCGAAGTACTTCCTCTCTACAAGATTCAGGTACAAACGGTCTAGGTAACGTACACTCAGATCCGAGTGAACGTTCAAACCTTTCTCTTCCTTCCCATTGGAAATCTTAACACGGATTAATTCCACATCTCGGTCTCCTCGTTGTGGCTCTATGACCTTACTAACTAACGTAGGTTGAGCATTCAAAGTAAACAAGGTGGCACTCTCACTGGACTCTCCCAAGTGCAAATTAAACTTGTCGATAATATTTAGCATATCTCATTCCCGAATAGCCACACTTGCAAACTACTCACAGATTTTCGACTCAAAGCATCGACCACTACATTGGCCTTCCCCGGATGATAGTGTACTCAAAGTCATAATCCTCCATAAATTCCATCCACCTCCGTTGATGTAAGTTCAAGTCTTTTTGAGAAAACAAATATTTTAGACTCTTATTATCGGAGAAAATCTCAAACTTCTCGCCATACAAATAATTCTTCCAAATTTTCAAGGCAAAAATTACCGCCGCTAATTCTAAATCATGGGTGGGGTAATTCTTCTCGTGAGTTTTCAATTGTCGTGATCCGTAGGCCACAACTTTTCCCTCTTGCATCAAGACACTCCCAAGTCCATCCCCAGATGCATCACAATAGACGGTGTAATCCAAACCCCTTTCCGGAATTATCAAGACCGGTGTTGTAGTCAATCTAGTCTTAAGTTCTTGGAAAGACTTTTCACAAGCCTCATTCCACACAAACTTGACACCCTTCCTAGTCAACTTAGTCAAAGGTGCAGCTAGTCTAGAGAAGTCTCTTACAAAGCGTCGATAGTACCCTGCTAACCCCAAGAAACTCCGGATCTCAAAAATATTCTTGGGTTGTTCCCAATCCTGTACCGCGTCTATCTTTGAGGAGTCTACAGTCACTCCTTCACTTGACACTACATGCCCCAAAAATTTCACCTCGGTAAGCTAAAACTCGCACTTATCAAATTTAGCATACGAACAGTGCTCCTTAAGCAATTCAAGCACTACCCGTAAGTGAGCCTCATGTTCCTCCTCGGAGGTTGAATAAATTAAGATGTCGTCCACAAAAACGACCACAAAAAGGTCCAAGTATTCCCAAAAATTTTGGTTCATCAAATCCATAAAGGAAGCCGGTGCATTAGTCAACCCATAAGGCATTACAAGGAATTCATAGTGGCCATAACGCGTACGAAAGGTCGTTTTCTGGATGTCCTCCTTCCGAACTCTCAACTGATGATACCTCGACCTCAAATCTATCTTTGAGAAGCAACAAGACCCTCTAAGTTGGTCAAACAAATCATCTATTCTAGGTAGAGGATACTTGTTCTAAATGGTAACTCGATTCAACTTGCGATAATCAATACACAACCGTAACGATCCATCCATCTTCTTCGCAAAGAAAGCCGGTGCTCCCCAAGGCGATGTACTAGAGCGAATGAAGACCTTGTATAAAAGTTCTTAGAGTTGAATCTTCAACTCATGCAATTCGGCTAGTGCAAATCTATACGGTGACATGGAAATTGGTGCCGTGCCAGGCACTAATTTGATGGAGAACTCTATCTCTCGGTGAGGTGGCAAACTAGTAAGATCCTCGAGAAAGACCTCCGAGTATTCACGAACTACCCTTGGTAATTCAACACGGGCCCCGTCACTCTCACCATTCAAGAGTGTTGCAAGAAGGCCACTAAGCTTGCTCCTACTACGAGGGTCCAAGACTAGCGACAAGACCCTATCCACTCGGTTCCCCAGAAAGTAAAAACAATCACCACCTGAGGTGCAAATTGTAACTCTCTAACGGTAACAATCTATCACAGCTCGGTACGAACATAACCAGTCCATGCCTAGAATGACATCAAAACTCAACATATCTAGCATTACAAAAGCAAACGGAAGTCAATGCCCGGCAACTTCTATCTCACAATCATGACACCCCCAGTCTAAATCAATCATACCCCCAACAGGTGACTCTGCTCTAAGCGGAGACGGTAACTGTGCCACCTATAACCCTAATACAAAAACAAAAGCAGTAGATATAAATGAATGAGATGCACCCATGTCTATCAATACATTAGCCAAAGTATTGCACATAACAAAAATACCTTTCACAACTGAGGTGGTAACTGCTCTGGCGCGGTAACAGCATACACACGCCCCTATGGCCCCTGATGAACTTGCTCCTCTCTCGGAACATAGGCCTGATGTACTGACTGAGCCAAAGCGGCTCCCTGATTTGCTCGTGAAGCCTAAGCTGAATGAGCCTGCTGGTGACTCTGAGTTTGTCTCGACCTTGATGAGCCAGATGTGCCTCCCAACTGTGGGCAAGTTCTCTTCATGTGCCCTAGCTGACCACACTGATAACAATTAAACCCTTGGCCTCTATTTTGAGACTGAGACTGACTCTGAGATCGGTTAGGTGGTGGCGGTGACATCGGCTGCCCTCTTCCCTTCTGTGGGCACAAAAAGGCTTTGTGACCTAGTTGGCCACACTTGAAACATGAAAAACCACTCGATGCACTTTTTCCTAGGCCCGCACTAGGCAAAGGAAAAGTGGATCTAGACTATTGTAGTTGGGGCTGGGATGAAAAGGTACCCCTACTCTTCTTATTCTGCCTATAGTCTCCTTGAGACTCTTGGCCCCTAAGCCTCGAACTCCAATGCTTGTACGGAAATCTCTACATACGCCGCCGACTCTACAAGACGGTCATAGTTCTGAATCATGTTCCCAACAATCTTAAAGAAAATTTTGGTTTTCAACTTTTTCTCAAATTCAATGCAACGGCGCTCTTCCATTGCCACCAACTCTGGTGCAAACCTAGATAAACTAGAGAAGACTGCTTCGAACTCAGCCAGGGTCATGTCGAGTTATTTGAGGTCCTTGAACTCTTGCCTCAATCTCTCCCTAGCTGTAACGCCCCAACCCTTCACATATTATCGATATTGTCCGCTTTGGGCCACGCCCGCATGGATTTGTTCTTCCCAATGGGTCACCCATCCTAGAACTACTCCAGCCTAAGCACGCTTAACTGGGGAGTTCTAATAGGGATCTCACCACCTGGGAAAAGGCCTCGATGTTATATAAGGGTCTAGGTTTTTACTTTTATAGCCCAGGAACTCCCCCTCCATGCCCGATGTGGGACACCGGGGCCTTACAATCCACCCCCCATAAGGCTGCACGTCCCCGTGCAGTAGCCTGCTAGCTCGCAAGCCTGCCCACATACACCGAGAGACGCCAGGGGCCCACACTCGGTACTCTGGAGAGTCAGCTCTGATACCATTTGTAACACCCCAACCCTTCACATATCATCGATATTGTCTGCTTTGGGCCACGCCCGCACGGATTGGTTCTTCCCAGTGGATCACCCATCCTAGAACTACTCCAGCCTAAGCACGCTTAACTGGGGAGTTCTAATAGAGATCTCACCACCCGGGAAAAGGCCTCGATGCTATATAAGGGTCTAGGTTTTTACTTTTATAGCCCAGGAACTCCCCCTCCATTCCCAATGTGGAACTCCCCCTCCGTTGCTGCGGTTGCTGTCGTGGTTGTGGTCTGGAGTAGTTCTAGGATGGGTGACCCACTGGGAAGAACAAATCCGTGCGGGCGTGGCCCAAAGCAAACAATATCGATGATATGTGAAGGGTTGGGGCGTTACAAATGGTATCAGAGCCGACTCTCCGGAGTACCGAGTGTGGGCCTCTGGCGTCTCTTAGTGTATGTGGGCGGGCTTGCGAGCTGGCAGGCTACTGCACGGGGACGTGCAGCCTTATGGGAGGTGGATTGTAAGGCCCCGATGTCCTATATCGGGAATGGAGGGGGAGTTCTTGGGCTATAAAAGTAAAAACCTAGACCCTTATATAGCATCAAGGCCTTTTCCCGAGTGGTGAGATCCCTATTAGAACTCCCCAGTTAAGCGTGCTCAGGCTGGAGTAGTTCTAGGATGAGTGACCCACTAGGAAGAACAAATTCGTCCGGGCGTGGCCCAAAGCGGACAATATCGATGACATGTGAAGGGTTGGGGCGTTACACTAGCAACATGAGGTAAATACTTATTTTGGAAAGCAACTACAAAGGCTTCCCATGTTGGTTCCACTCTACTCTTGGCATACTTCCACCACTGACCCGCATCCCCTTTAAGGTAGTAACTCACTAGAGTCACTCTCAACTCGCTATCATCAATGTGAAGTATCTCAAATGTCTTCACAGTTTGTTCGAGCCACTCATCCGCTTTCTTAGGCTCGGGGCCACCATGGAATTCATCCGGTTTGGTCTGCAAAAACTCCCTAGTAAGGAAACTCGCTCTTGCCTCTAAGGTGTTCTCTCAGGCTTGGTTCTCCGCCCTCAACAAGTTCATAGCCCCTACTATTTCTCTAGCTAGGGCCCCCATTGCGGTTTGGCCCACTTGTTCGGCCATATTGGCTTGGTCGGACTCTTCCTCTTGCACCGGGACCTCATGGACCGATACCTCGTGCACGCCCCGGTGAGCCCTACCACGCCTCCCGCCTCTACTACCACTGGTTTGACCTCTTCCTGACATCTTATAAGGGACAATAGAAATAATTTAGCACACTAACCCATACGTGCCCGCAACTTGCCTTACACATTTAATCACCACAATTCTATATATTTTTCTACTTTATATAGACATTTCAATTCTACTCCACATAAGCACTTAGTCATGTAAACACATACGGATTGCTCTTTCATGATGAAATTCGTCCCACGAAAAACCAAGAATTCTTAGTAGAACGAGTATTGATCAAGTGCCCTTCTAAAAGGACCTCAAGGAATTTAACAGGCGCAAACAACATCCCAAAAGTTCAATCTCATACCCATATAGTCACATAAACATGTTATCACATAATCACAAAATGCATAACATCTTCCTATCATGCAACCTATCATGCAACATGAACTCATTGTGGTTAACCAACCACTTACCACGAGCTCCAAGTATTCGAACCTGGTAGCTCTTATACCAAGTTGAAACGCCCCAAATTTCGAGCCCAAATAATAAGGCAACAATCATGGCTCTCTTAAAGGAAAACCAAATATAACTTCCCATACTTGCATTACATAATAATAATAGTTCCTCATGCGATATTACATTGATTCAACAACAAATAAATAACCAAATAAGCACCCCCAAGGGTTTACAATCTTCCAAGGCTTAAGCCCGGTTACACAAAATGGTTATTCAAATCCATACATACATAGCCCTTGGCTTACAAACAGGATCACAGCAAATGAGAACTTTAGTGCTCTCAACACACTCATTTCCAAGCCCTCAATTAGCCGGATTCACCACGTCTTTTCCTGCACAAAAATCCGGTAGGGTGAGCATAAAGCCCAGTAGGAAATCCTTAACAAAGTATATACATTTTATACAAGTCTCAAGAGATGAATGCACATGCCATGCCACGCCTTTTTGAAAATAAAACACATCTTCATCTTTTGAAAATCATCATGCTCAATGATGTTATGCAACTTCAACTATTCAAAATTTATCAATTTAATTCAAGGGGTGGTAAATACAACTCTGGTAAACCCTAGGTCGGTGTTTGCAAATAGACTATACAAGTACTACCAATTGTCATTTTTACCGATAATTAACCGGAAAGCTCGACACCTATTCGCGCGACTTTCTGGTCTTTCACCAAGGACACTCATGCTAACTTAAACAATTTCATCTACACCACCTATCAAGACTTACCACCGTATTTACTCCAAAACCATTTTATAAAAACCCATTTCCCAACATTCTTTTCTCAATGCAAATTTCCAAAGCTTAACATAGTCCAATGAATTGAAATGCCAATGTATGATTAATAATGCAATGCAACATTACTTCCATAGTCAATTGTTCCACACAATATACCATTGTGATCAAAATTCCCAATCCTCTTTTCAGCACAATTCCACAAGATGAATATATATATACTTTTATATCCCATTCATTCAAGAGAATAACGTAATTCTCACATTTCGAGCAATCTCAACAATTTAGTCAATTCAAGACTAAATCAACATTTTGACAACAATTTCCAAAATAAACAACATTTCTCATTTTTCCACAAAATTTGTCATTTATGTATAAATAAACAATTTTCAAAGCATCCATTTATTTTGGTACAAAAAATAAATATGACAACATCTTCCAAGGATTTTCAACATCTTTCAAAAAGACCCAATCTTTAGGTTTTCTCACCAAAACCATTCATCTCCAAAATATTTAGAAGAATCTCCCCAAAATCATTTTTCTTCAATCAATATGGTTCAAAACCCTCAATTTCTATTTTAAAAGGAAAAGAAAATAAACCCTCTTTCAAAATCACTCATCTTCTTGAAATCAACAATCAATTTCTCAAAGCTAATCAAAGGATGATTTCAAAAATCATTTAGATCTTGCAAAAACGTATATATAACTCAAAGGAAATCCCTACCTCAAGTTTGAAGAAGAAACGAGTTGAAACCCCAAAATCAACGATGCCTAAACTCAATCTCCACTGCAGACAACGTAATCCTCGCCTAGATAACCAACTTTGATGAAGAACTTGGATCTAAATCCCAATGGATTTGGAGAAATCAAAGATCTTGTGAGGTTTTTGGTAGAAAATGTAGAGAGAAGGAAGAGGAAATGTTTTTGGAGAGAGAGAGATATACAAAAAGTGACACTCCATCAGCCCAAAAAGAGGAGAAAAGAGCAAATTTCGGATCTCACCTACCTCACGCACGTGCGGAGCCTACTCCCACACGTACGGCGCGTGCTCCTGCACGTGCGGCCCTTTTCTCCCCGCACCTCCAGCTACTCCTACTTTTTTAGCAGAATGCTTCACTCCCTTCCCCTGAATTCCGCACGTGCGGCCCTCTCCCGCACATGCGGCCCAAGGCCCTCAGGCCGGAATTCTCTCGGTTCAACTCTCGACACACCAGACCTGACCCCACACCCTCCGAGACAAGTGAAACTCAACACTAGAGTAAACAAGGATGAGAACTTTTTGAGAAAACTACTAAACACACAAACTCATATGAACAACAAGATTCCACGTGAAACTTGTCACTCTAACTAGGTAGACCAAAAGGTAACAAAGAAGAACAAGAACGCGCAACGAAACCGGTCGTCACAGGTGGGAAGAGGAAGAGGTGTGAGAGAGAATGGAGTTTCAAATTTTGAAATCAAAATTAGAGAGAAAGAGAGAGAAGATGTCTGTGAGAGATGTGAGGTGTGAGGAGAAGTCTGAGATGTGAAAGAAAGAAAAAGAGATAGAAGAGAAGGGGCTTGTTTGATTTGTATCTCAAGATATAATTTTTTAAAAATTATTTTTAAAATTTTGTTTGGTTTAAATTTTTTTGAAAAAAAAATTCTAAATTATTTTTTTTCTTCTACACATCAATCAGTCACTTTTTCTCTCTCCTCTCTCCTTCTTAATCACTTTTTCTCTTACACACATCTACTCAACTATAACAAAATATCAAATCATCCCAAACTCCCAAACTCCCAAACTCCAGAATTATTTTCAAAATATACAACCAAATAGACCAAAAAAAATTTAAACTCTCTTCCCAATTTTTTTTTTTTTTTTTTTTGAATATTTATCTCGAAACACAAACCAAAACACCCAAAGTGTTTGTGAGGTAGGAACCAAAAGTTAATCTGGACCATTTAAATTTAGTAAAATTGATCTCAACCATTGAAATATCTAAATTGGACAAATGAAAGTAAGGCATTTTCAGCCCTTGGATTGAATCAATTTAATGATCCACATTTTGACACATAAACATATATCTCATCCCCAATTTAAAAACTCCCCCTGTTTTATTATATAGATATTTTGATAATTCGATATTTTGTTTATTGGATTGATTCATTCGGGGATCAAATCTCCTTGCAGTCCACATGTGCAAACATCAAAAAGTTGTATCAATCAACGTCTCATAGCAATTTGGATAGTGACGCTTCCTTTGTTTAAACAGAAAATATTTTTCAAAAAAAAAATTTTTTTTTTTTAGTACTTGTATAATAAAAATAAAAATTAACAAAAAATATTTTTTATGATCAATAAAAAAAACACGTTTATTTAGACCCCTTTAGAAGGTGAAAAATATTTTTCAAATTAAAATTTTACTAATGTCACAATACCACCACCACCACTCTCACCTCCACAAATACACAACCATCGCCATGGCCATTACCACATCACTGTAACGCTCTAAAATAATTACAAGAGCATCCTGTAGACTCCTCATTTTGACCAGCCCTAAGACTTGGGCGCTTTCTGTTGATTACCCGATGATGACAATCAGAATGTGTTCCCCAGCAGTCCTCAACAAGAAAAATGAAATTTGAGCTTTAATTATGTAACGCCCTCAAAATAAACCCATAAATCATACATTCTTAACATGCTTAGACATAAGAGAATAAAGCATAATTTCATTCATCAGAGTATTCATTACAAAAGGTATTACATGTTGACAACAAAAGTAAATGCCCTATAGGCTTACAACTTTCCAAGTCAACACTTGGTTACAAAAAGAGAGTACTAACTCTACACAAAATAAGCCCTTGGCTTGATATACATGTAATACAACAAAAAAATAAACAAAAAAAGAGTCTTCAACTCCCACAGCCATCCAAGCTAAGATCTCGGAGGCGGCATAATACCTGAACCTGAAAATGATGTCCTATATAGGGTGAGCCAACGCCCAGTAGAGATATGCTAAATATAATATGAGCAATAACTAAAACATTAGCATTTGATAAATGTTTAACTCACATAAATCAATTCGTAACCCATTTCAATTACATGATATAAGTGTCCATGTTTCATTTCATTTTCCATTTCTTATCCAATTCTCATGTCATAACCGTGGCTCAGAACCTGGCCAAACTATTTATGTGAGATTACATCTCACATCAACAATGCTTCCAAACATCACAATAGATACACATATTCGTTGTATCAACATTACACAAAACACTTCCATACTTCACAATAGATACACTATTCGCTGTATCAATACTTCAATAGATACACATATTTGCTGTATCAATGGAGTACATCCCCTATCTCCTCCCAAACAATATCCGGTTTAGAAGTCCATCCCCTATCTTCCCTTAAACCGTGGAGTACATCCCCTTTCTCTCCCACACAACACAATGTATATAAACACATATCATATACATAATCAATCAATACATAAATTTAATGTATTATTCCAACCGTCATATTCAATGACATATTCAACCGATTAGTTTTAATTCACCTAATCATCATGCAGTGTCTACAACAATCAAGACTATCCTCCACCGATAGCCCAAAGCAATTATTTCTAAACATAAAATAATTACATCAACAGATAATTTATCAACAATTTTCAAAGGTGAGTGATTAATAAATCCAACTCTACCATTCCATCCCATATTATGCCAATTTCATTATTTCCAACTCAATTTCATAATTCCATGATAAATGTCATTAATTACACTAATGACCCAAATATACCCAAACATGGCATTTTTTCCCCTTTTTCTCAATATTGACCCAAAGGCTCAAATATTATCAACAACATCAATAATCTCTTTTTAAGGCCCAAAATATACATATATGAGTCAAAAGGACAAAACCCCTCTTTTCAACATTACACATCTCAAACCCTAACTTCCCAAATCAAACCATCTATACAAATAACTCAACATCTATGTTAAAGCACATAAGAATAGGTAGTTATCCCTACCTCAAGAGATGAAACCCAAAGGAGACGATGGAGAAATCCCGAAGTGCTACAAATCAAGAAATTTTCGGATTGATAGGAAGCCCACACCAAGCTCTACACTTTTTGTAAAGGCTCAAGGGTAGGAGATCACTCTAACTAGATCAAACCCTAGAGAGAAGGTATATTCTAGAGAGAGGAGCTCTCAAAAGAGGGTTTAGAAAAGTAAGAGAGAGGAAGGAAATGTGAAAAGTGATTCAAAATCACCCAGCTGCCATCTGATATACGACTAGTCCGCTCGAGCAGAGAATAAGACGCTCGAGCGTCAAGCACAAAAACTGGACCCGCTCGAGCGCAAAAATGCCCGCTCGAGCACCAAGACACAACTGCAAAACACACCTGCTCGAGCGCAAAGGAAAAGCCGCTCGAGCGTAAATTACACTTCTCCAGTACTTTTACAGACAATGAACACCTGCTCGAGCGCCAAGAGGCCCGCTCGAGCGTGCCCTGCTTGAGCGTAAGGAAATCCGCTCGAGCATGAAAAACGCACCTGCAGAAGTTTTGCAGAGGCACAAAATACTGAAAGTGTGTAAACTCCGCTCGAGCGCAAAGGGACCCGCTCGAGCGGACCACCAAAAATCTGGGCAACAAGGAATGGGACTAAAGCTCAACCAACCTATTCAAAACACGCCCAATACATCCTAAAACTCAAATATAAGGAATTAAAGGATGACAACAAGACATATACAACAACCAACTCCACGGAACCTAAGTCCAGAATACTGTTAAACAATGAAGGGAAAAACTGGGATCGCTATAAATTCCAACCTTTACACATTTTTGGCCAAACAATCTTAGACCTTAAAAACCCTCTTTTCAAAATATTTTTCCAAATGTTTCTCCGATGTTCCGAGACTCTCATTTCAATTAAAATATTGCACTTTTCAGTAAACCGAGTAAGGACAAAGTAGAAATAAATAGAAGGGAGGTGAACTCTTTAAAATATATATATATATATATATATATATTTAAAAAAACATCTTCTTTATAGGTTTGGATAGGTTTGGATTTGAAGAAAACGGGAGGGGATGGAAGAAAACTGGTTTAGGAAAAGAATGAGCATCAAATCATTAAGAAGGAAATTAACAGCCTTTACTAAATTAGGCATATCTCTTTATACACTTGGAATTTAGATGTGAGGCTATCACCATGGGAAATTAGACTTCTGGGGCTTCAATTTACACCCAAGAACCACCTAAAACCAAGTCCGGATAAGGGAGATATGCCCATTTGAAGTTGGGCTTAAGAGCAGATTTTGTTGACCTGGTCCGAGGGAAATGAACAACCTTCACTAAATTAGGCATATATCTTTATACACTTGGAATTTAGATCTAAGGCCACACCATTGGAAAGTAGACTTCTGGGGCTTCAATTTAGACCCAAGAACCACCTAAAACCAAGTCCATATAAGAGAGATATGAATGTTTGAAATTGGGCTTAATAGCAGATTTTGTTGACTCGACCCAAAATAGCAGCAGCCCCATTTTTCTTGGTTTTGGTTTGGTTGGGACACCCCATTTACTTATTTTCTGATCCATTCAAGTGCATCCACTCATCCTCCATTATACCTAATCATCCCCCATTGTCAAAAAGAGGTTTTGTTTGCATCCATAAAGGAGTATCCCATGCAACCCACCACCTTGTCTCCCACCTTCTTTTTGACCTTTACTCTCCCTCATTGCCTATATGGAATGATCATATTGTAAGAGAGAGAGAGAGAGAGAGAGAGAGAGAGAGAGAGAGAGAGAGAGGACCACGAAATTGAAGAGAAAAGAGTGAAAAAAGAGAGAAAATTTGAGTTTTTGAACAAAAAATACTCTTATCTTTCATATACACCCCATACCTTCCATACAAACTGAAATTCTATATTTCCTACACCAAAACGCCTCCAAAAATTCTAAAATAACTAAATTTTAGTAGTGATTGATCAAAGGAAAGAGTGAATGTTGTTTTCCACCATACATACCCAAAGTTCCATTCTAGTTTCAAATTGAGAATTGAGAACACACTTCCTAAACTTAAGGGTGATCAAGAGGAAGTTTGGAAATCAAGAAGTTCAATCTTTCTTTGAAAGGTGGATTTATGGTCTTTCATTTTCTTATATTTTCTATCTCGTATTTATTTTCTTGCTTATTTTTCATAGTGTTTTGTTATAATCCAAGTGGTTTGTTTATCTCATATTTATTTTCTTACTTTATATTTCATAGTGTGTTGTTGTAATCTAAGTGGTTTGTTTAACTCATAATTATTTATTTATTTTTATTCACTTGCTTTAATTTCATATTAGTTTTGTTGTAACCTTGCATGTTCTACCTCATATTTGCTTTCTTGTTTAAAGTTCTTGTTGTAATCTTGCATGTTCTATCTCATATTTACTTTTTTTGTTTTAGGTTCATGTTAGTTTTGTTATAATCTTGCATGTTCTATCTTATATTTGTTTTCTTATTTTAGTTTTCATAGTAATTATGTTGTAATCTTGTATTTCCTAGCTTATATTTTTCTTGTATTAGTCTCATATTAATTTTATTGTAATCTTGCATGTTCTACCTCATATTTACTTTTTTTGTTTTAGGTTCATGTTAGTTTTGTTATAATCTTGCATGTTCTATCTTATATTTGTTTTCTTATTTTAGTTTTCATAGTAATTATGTTGTAATCTTGTATTTCCTAGCTTATATTTTTCTTGTATTAGTCTCATATTAATTTTATTGTAATCTTACATGTTCTACCTCATATTTACTTTTTTTGTTTTAGGTTCATGTTAGTTTTGTTGTAATCTTGCATGTTCTATCTTATGTTTGTTTTCTTGTTTTTGTTTCATAGTAATTATATTGTAATCTTGCATTTCCTAGCTTATATTTTTTTCTTGTATTAGTCTCATATTAGTTTTGTTATAATCTTGCATGTTCTGTCTTATATTTGTTTTCTTGTTTTAGATTCATGTTAGTTTTGTTGTAAGTTTGCACTTTTTTTATTTCATATTTGTTTTCTTGTTTTAAATCTAACCGGTAGTGGTTAGTTGAGCCACCTACATATTTCTTGTTTGTTCCTTTTCTTGGTTCCGCAATAAGACAGGTTTTGCTAGGCCTAGTTGGCCGACCGGCCTATTTGGCCAGCCGGTTAGCTTCTTTTGGACAAGACGACGTTGTCTTCTGATGGTAACCAACTTTCGGTGGTTTCCAAGGAACATGAAACTTTTTTTTCTTTTGTTTATTTTATTTTGAGTGTATTGTGAGATTTTTATTTTGTCATAATATTTTCATCACCCCTCTCTAATTTGGTTTGTAATAATTTATTCAAAATGTTGTAATAATTTCCCGCCCCACTTCTTTCTATCCCATTCTTTTACTTGCTTTCCTTATTTGAAAATATGCATCATGTTTATTTTATTTTTTTATTTTTTATTTTTTTGTCATTATATCCATGCTTTGCATCTATGTTTCATGCATCTTGATTCGGCTAAGTTTGCATTTGTGGATTTAATAAATTCCTATGTGATTATGTGTGCTACCTCATGTTCTTGAGATGATTCACATGTCATAACTTAGAAGCCGAATCTTTAGTTGCATCTCATGAGTGAATTGCATTAGGATTTTGTATATAAGATCATGCATGTTTTACTAACTTTGTTTTGTAGTTGTTCATGGGACGTCAGTAAATATGTAAGTTTTTATGCTTTAGCATCCCGTTTGTATGTGTTTTTCTTATTATGTTTAAGCATCCTATCATGTGACTATTTCCTTATGTGATATAACTCTATGAATGCCAGTGGATGGAGGTTGTGTCGCTTAATTTGGAATGATGATGATTTTCATGTTTGTAAACTCATTCTATTTGGGTTGTACATCTTCAAAACTCTTTTAAAATACGTGAAATCAAATTATTCCAAAATAAATGGCATAGTCTATACTTGTATGCTTCACATAGTAATTTTTAGGATTTATTAAGTAATCAAAATATGAACATATAAAGTAAATAAAATTCATATCATGGTTTAGTAAAGGTCGATCTTTTAATCGGGTAAGCGGGGGTGCTCAATTAATGACTTTCCCCTGTCATACCTAAGGTTCCGAACCGAGACAACTTTGGTTATGACGAACAATGGTCTTGGCACGATTCATGGGTTTCCTAATTTTTCAAAATATTAGGTGGCGACTCTAAAATCTGATGATGCAGTCCATTTATTGTAAAAGGTTTTGCAATAAAAATGGATTTTCTAAAAATTGTCAAAAATAGACTCTCATCTACGTTTCACATTGCACTCCTGAGACTAGATCAAAAAGACAGAGGGTCCAAACTGTTTAACGCGTGCAGATACCTTTCGGGCATGTTACACATCCCACGATAGATATTAAATAATAACAGATCCATGGATACTATGTTCTTGCTATATAAGATTTCATCTCTTTACAAAAGTGTAACGCGTGTAGTAATACATTCATAGGTCCTAACCCTGAATGTATAGCATGTGTCATAGCAAAAGATTTTAAATAGAGTTAAACAGATATAATAATACCCTATTGGCTACAACTTTCCAAGATGGTGCTTGGTTACAACAAAAGTGAGTTTAAACTCAATACAAATAAAACCCTAAACTTGAACAAAATAAATATAACAATAACAAAAAAAAAAAAAATAGAATCTCTTGGCTCTCAGTCCTCCCAAGCTATTGCCTTAGCATAGGTATATCATCTGTTAGAAATGGTTTTGGAAGTTTTAGAAAAATCTAATTTTTCCGTAACTTTGATCTATTTTTTAGGTGGGACCCATCCGCCAAATTTGGTAGGTCTAAGTGGTAACGTGTTCTATGCCACGTTGTAATTCACATGGTATATTTGGTTACTCAAAACCATTATCGAGTGAATAGGAAATTGAAGCCACAGTGAGCTCCATGGAAATTGAGTTTTTGGTGAAATTTCCTAAAGGTTTGGTTTAAGGGTTGTCCCACATTGATTTGGTGGGTAAACCTTGAGTAGGTTTATAAGGCTTGAGTTTGAAACTTAGGGTAGGCCCCAAGGAGCACCCAAGTTTTGTAGAGAGGGAGGTTATGGGCAAAGTGGGCTAGACCCATTGGATCCAAAAATAAACACACGCGCGCGTGCCGTCCGTCCGGTCAGTTGGGCAGGCTGGACCTGGGCGCGAGTGCGTGGTGTGAAGTTGGGTTGGGTTGGGTTGGGTTGGGTTGCGCTTGTTCAGCCCAATACTAATTATTTTTTGGGCCAAAAACTTTTGAATTTTATTTTTCTAAAATTAAATTCTAATTTTTTGGAATTTGAATTTCGGAAATTAATTCCAAAAATTCTGCCCACTTTTTTCCTCCACCAAAATTCTGTCCAGTTTTTATCTGTTTGAATTTAAACCGGAACAGTTTCTGTATCTGTTCAAATTCAAACCCACACAGTGTCATATTTGTTCATTCGAACTGAACAGGTTTGCACCTGTTTAATTCAAACCAAGCAGCCACATTTTCTCCTATAAATAGACAGACCCTCTATTGATTTTTCATTCATTCAGAAAATTCGTTCTTCCCTCTGTAATTACTCTCTTCATTTTGCTGCATTAAATCCATTAATTTTCTGTGAGAAAGAGTGTATACACTAAGTGTGTTCGTTGTACGAAAAATTTATAGTGCTGCAATTTTTCGTCATTGATCATTTTATCCCGGGAAATAGACATCCACATTCTGAAAACACTGTAGAGAGGACGAATCTGTCTTAAGGACACAGTGTTAAACACTAGACTTGATCACAAAATTTGTTCAACAAATTAATTTGGTAAGTAATTAATTTACTTTTCTATTTTATTATTTTTTTGTTTCAGATTTTGATTGTTTTTGTAACAAAATAAAAATCTGTTTTATTTATTTTATTTCATTTTTGGTTTGATTTTTGTAATCAAACAAACTCTCTCTTTCTATTTCTTCTGTATTCCGTTTGTTGTTTAGTACACAAACAAATTTTATTTCTTAAATACAGTGAAGATTGTCCAACAATCTTAAGACAGATTATTTTTTGGTGTCTTCATTATATTAATTTTCTGTGATTTCACAGAGTGATATTCTGGTTGGAAAACACAAATAGTAGTGATATCTATTTGACAAATAGTAGTAATATACTATTTATTTTCTTTGACAACTAGTAGTAATATACTGGTGTCATTAATAATTGCAGAATATTAATTTGTGTTACAGAAAATTATTGTGGTATTTTATTTTTCTAGTTTTAGTAACAAGAAAAGTAAAATTATTTTGTGTTATAATTTATTTTCTGGTTTTAGTAACTAGAAAATTAATTTGTGTTTTTTTTTTTCTGATTTTTGTAATCAGATATTATAGCTGCTGAAAGTAGTACTCCAAATCCGATCGTTACAACAACTCTGGCCCCTATCTAGAACCATGTTCAAGTTCCGATAAATCATGGAGAAAAACAAAAAAAAATTAACGGCATTGAGTTTAAGAGATGGCAGCAGAAAATATTGTTTAATCTTACAACTCTAAATTTGGCCTGGTTTCTCCATGAAGAGGCTCCAGTACTTAGAGAGGATGAAAGTGATTGGCAAGTTGTTGCCGCTGTAGATGCTTGGAAATATTCTGATTTACTGTGCAGAAACTATATCCTCAATGGCCTTGACAACATGCTGTATAATGTTTACAGCCCCCTGAAAATAGTAAAAGAATTGTGAGATTCTTTGGAGAAAAAAATACAAGACAGAGGATGCCGGCACAAAGAAATTTGTTGTCGGTAAATTTTTGGACTTCGTTATGGTAGACTCCCAAACGGTAATTTCCCAATTTCAAAATTTTCAGATAATTTTGCATGATATTCATTCTGAAGGTATGTCTCTTAGCGAGTCTTTCCAAGTCGCTGCTTTAGTGGAAAAGTTACCACCGGCTTGGAAAGATTTCAAAAATTATTTAAAACATAAACGCAAGGAGATGACCATGGATGAATTGATTGTAAGACTAAGAATTGAGGAAGATAACCGAAAGGCTGAAAAGAGGAATGGTAAAAATCCCATTGAGTCCAAGGCTAATGTGGTTGAACAAGTGCACAAACCACATAACAAAAAGAGGAAGTTTACTGGAGATGGTCCTAAACAAGGCGACAACAATGGCAATAAGAAGTTCAAAGGAAAATGCTATAACTGTGGCAAGACTGGACATCGAGCTTCTGATTGCCGCCGCTAAGAAGGATCGCGGAAGTACAAGCAAGAAGACCACCAATCAAGCCAATGTGACAGAATTAGATTACATCTCTGACGGGGTAAATGACATCAACCTCTCTGCTGTGGTGTCTGAGGCTAATTTGGTTGGAAATCCCAAAGAATGGTGGGTTGACACTGGGGCAACTCGTCACATTTGTGCGGACAAGAAGATGTTCACTACTTACAATGAGGCTGCAAATGGTGAACAACTTTTCATGGGAAATTCTTCTACTTCTACTGTGGCTGGACAAGGAAAGGTGATCTTGAAGATGACATCAGGGAAAGAACTTACCCTCAACAACGTACTGCATGTACCAGACATCCGGAAGAATTTAGTTTCTGGTTCTTTGTTAAGTAAAAATGGTTTTAGGCTTGTATTTGAGTCTGATAAATTTGTATTAACAAAGAGTGGTATGTATGTTGGTAAGGGATACATGAGTGATGGTCTCTTCAAGTTGAATGTAATGACGGTTGTACCAAAACTTGCTATTAATAAGAATAACACATCTTTTGCTTATATTCTTGAGTCGAATTTATGGCATGGTAGATTAGGACATGTAAATTTTGATGCTTTGCGTAGATTAATTAGTTTGGATTATATACCAAAGTTTGAAATTGATCCTAATCACAAATGTGAGATTTGAGTAGAAGCGAAACTAACTAAGGCTCCATTTAAATCGGTTGAAAGAAAACCGAACCTCTAGAATTAATTCATACTGATGTATGTGATCTTAAATTTGTTCAAACTAGAGGAGGCAAAAAGTATTTCATAACATTTATCGATGATTGCACAAGATATTGTTATGTATACTTACTTAGAAGTAAAGATGAAGCCTTAGAAATGTTTAAACTCTACAAAACTGAAGTTGAAAATCAACTTGGAAAAACCATTAAAATGTTAGAAGTGATAGGGGTGGTGAATATGATGCACCATTAAATGAATTTTGTGCACAACATGGCATTATTCACCAAACTACAACACCCTATTCTCCACAGCAAAATGGAATTGCTGAAAGGAAGAATAGAACCCTTAAAGAAATGATGAATGCCATGTTACTAAGTTCAGGCTTACCGCAGAACTTGTGGGGGGAAGCAATATTGTCTGCTAATTATGTTCTTAACAGAATACCCACAAGAAAACCAACAGCACTCCTTATGAATTATGGAAAGGTCGACCACCTTCCTACAAATACTTAAAAGTGTGGGGGTGTTTGGCAAAGGTAGAAGTTCTTGTTCCTAAAAAGACTAAGATAGGACCAAAAACAATGGATTGTGTGTTTATTGGTTATGCTCAGAATAGTAGTGCATATCGGTTTCTGACTTATAAATCAGAAATACCTGATATAAATGTGAACACTATTATAGAGTCAAGGAATGCTGTGTTTTTTTGAACATGTCTTTCCTTACAAGAAAGAGGAATTAAGTTCACAGAAAAGAACTTATGATTGTACACAAAGTCAAGAGACTAATGACAATCAAACACAAGAGACTAGTAATGGTCTCGACCAACAGGATTTAACTGATGATGAACCAAGACGAAGTAAGAGAGCAAGAACATCAAAATCCTTTGGTCCAGATTTTTTGACATACCTGTTAGAAAATGAACCTCAAAGCTTTAAGGAAGCAATGACAGGTCCTGAAGCACCTTTGTGGAAAGAGGCTGTTAATAATGAAATTGAATCCATTATGCAAAATCATACTTGGGAATTGGTGGATCTTCCACCCGGTTCTAAACCTCTTGGATATAAATGGATATTCAAGAGAAAAATGAAAGCAGATGGTTCAATAGACAAGTATAAAGCAAGACTTGTAGTAAAAGGTTACAGACAAAAGGAAGGTCTGGACTATTTTGACACATATTCCCCTGTGACAAGAATAACATCCATTCGCATGCTTATTGCTATAGCAGCATTGTATAATTTAGAAATACATCAAATGGATGTTAAGACAGCTTTCTTAAATGGTGATCTAAATGAAGAGATCTATATGGAGCAACCCGAAGGGGTTGTAGTGCCAGGGCAAGAAAAGAAAGTTTGTCGGCTTGTAAAATCTCTTTATGGATTAAAACAAGCACCTAAGCAATGGCATGAAAAATTTGATCATGCTATGCTTACTAATGGGTTTAAGATAAACGAATGTGACAAGTGCGTCTATGTTAAAAACACTGACAAAGGTTATGTCATGTTTGTCTTTATGTGGATGACATGCTTATCATTGGAAGCAGTCAAAACATGATCAAATCAACTAAGCAAATGTTGAATAGAAGATTTGATATGAAAGATATGGGGGTCGCAGATGTTATATTAGGAATGAAAATTACTAAAACATCTGATGGATATGCATTATCTCAATCACATTATATTGAGAAAATTCTTGGTAAATTTATCAAGGATGATATGAATGTAGCTAGAACACCTGTAGACATCAGTCTTTATTTATCAAAAAATAAAGGTGATGTGGTGTCTCAGTTAAAATACTCCCAAATCATTGGAAGCCTAATGTACCTAATGAATTGTACTCGTCCTAATATAGCTTATGCTGTCAGTAAATTGACTAGGTACACTAGTAACCCTGGAGAAGACCATTGGAAAGCTATTATTCAGGTTCTTAGATATCTAAGATTTACCCGTGATCATGGTTTGAACTTTACTCGATATCCAACAGTACTCAAAGGTATTGTGATGCCAATTGGATATCGGATACTAAAGATTCAAAATCCACTAGTGGATATGTCTTTACTCTGGGAAGCGCTACTGTTTCTTGGAAATCCACGAAAAAAACATGCATCGCACGATCCACAATGGAATCTGAGTTCATTGCTTTAGATAAAGCAGGAGAAGAAGTAGAATGGTTTCGTCACTTCTTAGAAGACATTCCAATGTGGCCAAAACCTGTGCCAGCTATCTGCATTCACTGTGATAGTCAATCTACAATGGGCATGGCACAGAATCATATGTATAATGGTAAGTCACGACATATTCGTCGTCTAAAGAGAATATTGTGGATCCGTTAACAAAAGGTTTGACAAAAGAGCAAGTGTATAGCTCATCGAAGGGGATGGGATTAAAGCCTATTACATAAGAGTCATCATAATGGTAACCCTACTTAAATGACTAGAGATCCCAAGAACTAAGTTCAAAGGGACAACTAAGTTATGTGGCTTGCCAAAAATCACCAAGGGATTAAAATTCCCTATCCATTCCTATGGTAAGAATGATATATGAAACATATGTTGTATACAGGGGTAGGATTCTAAGGATAAGCTTTGCTTTTAATGATTTCTTATATCTTGATTTAGGCATAAAATCAAGACAAGTATAAGAGATACTCACAATAAGAATCACCTATATGAGTGTCGAACTGGGTCGGTTCTATGAGAATGAAGAGGCTAAATTCTCTAGAAGCACTCATGAACAACCAGGAGCGTTCAAGGCCAAAATGAACACAACCGTGAAAACCACGATGTGTTAGAAGATATTTTGTGTGAAATCTATTGTCTTGGCTTACACAAACGGCTGAACAATTCAAGGCATCGCTTCCATTAGTTAGCTAGTAAGTCCGATAGGTTATCACTAGGGAAGGTTCAAGGCCGAAAGCTACCTATCCTGATGCAAGATATTTTTGATCGGCAAAAAAGACTTTATTGATGGAAAAGAAAATTCCATCAATAAAGAGGCTTGGAGCTTATAAAATCATTGCAATTTAATTGTATATAATATGTAGATATGAGATGAACAATTCAAATCATTGCAAATTTGATTGATTCAATAAGTTAATTTCAATCAACTTAATAATAATTTTAATAAAAATCCTAATGACATTGTCAATTGAACGAAATTCATACAAAATTTAAAATTAATGACATTGTCAATTGAACGAAATTGATACAAAATTTAAAATTAATAGTTAAAATTTAAAATGTAAGAATCAAAATTAACACAACGGACAAAATGTAAAAACTATTAACGTAATGGGTTTGGTTTCTCTCAAATTGGTCATCTCAACTTGAAAGAATGTTTAGGCATAGTATGCCCATTTTGGGATCAATTTTGATGATCTAAAACATTTACTATTTAGGACTCGTTGAGTAAAATATTCATATAAAAAATAAGACAATCGGATATCGGTAATTTTATGTTTGAATAAATTTGCATTAAAAAAAATTATGATTATTTTTAAAATTATATTTGTCGTCCATTTTTTCAAAATAAATATAATTCAAACCTATAGATGTTGATGTACAATCATCTAATTTTTTCATAAACGATGTACTCAATGAATTTTAAAAATTAAATGGCTCGAATCACCGAAAATCGGTCCCAAAATGGATCTACCAAACCCAAATACTCTTTTAAATTGTCCAACTTAAAAGAAGTCAAACCCTAATGTAATTTGTCCAAATAAATTTATGAAAAAATGTGAATTCAGACAAAAAATTATTAGATATTCCTAAAATATTATGTATTCATATTTTTTCACTAATCATCAATCACTATGCCCCTTTATATTCCTTAATCAATAATCTAAAATCATAATATTTAATAACTTTTACAAATCATAATATTACAAAAATACCGTGTATGCAATAATCACCTGAGTTCAGACTCACAAAAGATAGGTGATGGTTGAGTAGCACTAGTATTTCCACAAGCCAAGAGAATTTGAAGCGAGTACCGTCAACAACATTAATCCTCCATGCATTTCACATTTATTTATTTATTCACATTAGTTCAGTCTCACTAAAATTTTAAACCTCATTTGCCTTGAGTGTTTGGGTTAAAATAATTATATAGAATAAAATAAAATATTTTAATTAAATAAAATAAAATATTTTATTAAATAAAATAAAATATCATATCTAATTTAAAATTATTTTATTTTTTTTCTTATAAAATTTTAAAAAAGTTAAAATTTTATTTTAAACGAAATTTTTTAATCCCAAACTAAAATAATTAAAAAACTAAAAAATTAAAAAGGTAACCATATCCAAACGAACCTTAAAAATGGGTGATGGTTGACTCAGTACTAGTATTTCCACGAGTCAAGAGAATTTGAAGCGAAAATCTCTTGGCCGTTCACATTTATATATTTATTTCATAAGGGGTTTTATATCTTGTCACTTGTCCAGCAGTGATTTAGACCCCCTCAAATTTCAACCCTCACCACCTCCACACACACGTGACGGGTGGTGATTGGAGGAGGAGAAAAAAAAAGAAAAAGAAAAAGAAAAAGTGACCAATCAATAAAGAAAGGGGGTCAAAAGAGGGTGGGAAAAAGGGGGTCCCAATCTTTATTCTTTAATTAATTGAAAATGACATTATATAGGTTAATTATTTAATATTATATTAATTTATTTTGAATTTAGTAATATTTAAATTTTAACTTATTAATTAAATTAAATGTATGTAATAATTTTTTATTTTTTATTTATTAATCTAACAAGTTTCAAATTACTAGAAGTAACTCTTGTTTTTCTTTTTAATCGAGAAAATTTTTTTATTAATAAACACAATATATAATATAATTAAGATTACATCAATAAAGTAAGGACGAGAAACAAGCATCATAATGACTCTCCAAATTCCAATTAGATTAACATAAAAAAAATCGAATAATTCTAAAGATTCCAAAAAATTTACTAAAATTTTACAAAATGTCTCACATAGGTGTGAAATTCACACAATGTAGGTCTCATATAGGTCTCAAACTCATGTGACAAATTTGATAAAATTTTTGAGATTTCAAACATTTAAAAAAAAAATCATCCTATCATATATTAGTTTTAATCAAGAGATTGATGAAGAACAAAAAAAAACAAAGAAAAAGGAAAAACAAGCAAACCCCTCGAGAGCAACCAATATGCTGCACAGTAATGCTATGTGTAGACGTCCCCGAACGCCCCAGGAGGATGAGTCCCGTTCTGTTCATCTTGGGCCCACTACAGTTCAGGACTCTAATGTCACGGTTCTTAATCTGAACCAAAGAGTCCAAATCCGGCAAATTGTTTTGAGAAAACAGATTTTTGAAAGAAGTGCCAAACATGGACTGCTTTGCCAGATACAGAGTCGCCACCTAAATATTTTATTTTTGGAAAATTTAGGAAACCCTGACTCGTTGCCTAAGGCCACATGTCCGTCATCACCAAAGTTGCCTCGGCTCGGGAACTTGGGTACGATTGGGGAAAGTTACTTCGTGAGCACCTCCGCTCGCCTGATCAAAGATCGGCCTCTACTAACCATGATATCGAGTTTTGAAAACCTTGTGCATTCTTATTCCGATTATTAGCCTAGATTTACTACGTGATGCGCACAGCATACAAGTATAGACCGGGTCGCCTGAATTGGAACAAGACATCTGTTTGTTTTTTGAAAGATGGTTTGCTACTCGCAAGTAGGCTCAAAATGCGGATTTTGCCACCCTCGGGTGGGCTTAGAAAAGATGGTTTTGCCACTATCTAGTGGGCTTAAAACTCACAGTCAATACATTGTTCCAATCCAAATAACCCAACCTTCACCCACAAGTATTCAGGCAGTTATATCACATAAGCAAATAGCCTCATGGTAAGCATACTATCATGGCAATCACTCACACTCATGCAAGGATGCTAAAGCGTAAAAACTTACCGAGTACTCCAAGCCAAAACAGAAACTATGTTAGAAATCCATGCATGATCCTAACTATACAGAAATGCCTAATGCAACACATGCAAAAATGCAACTATAGCAGGCTCGGCTATTCTAAAGATGGCATGTGAAATGCTACAACTAACATGTATTCAACTCAAAATTGAAATACAATGCAGTTAGTTTGATGTGCCGAGCCCGATGCATGCAAAACAGATGAATGAATGCAAACATGCTATCATATTGTATGCTCATTGAAACATGCCCTAATCTAACCATCATAAGCTGGTAAATAAAAGGGAGAAAGACGTGGGGTTGGAAGACATACATCACACGCACGCACACTTATTACAGTTGTGCCCTCACTCGGAGGGTCCAAATAAATAATATACAGTCCCAAATGAATAGTACAGTCTGAATAAATACAAAACCCTAATTAATTAACAAATTAACTAGGAAAAACAGTAAATTGGCATGCAAGCCCCTGGACTGCCTCAGCTCTGTTCCGAATGATGAATGATGCATGTTTGAGTTGCTTGGCGCGGAAATCCATCGCGATGCCCCAATTAGCCTTTGTTTACAATTAAGCTCGGAATATTGCACGAAGCTCCAAAAGATTGCCGGTTTCTGATTAGCTGCAACAGAGAGCAGAAAAGGGGCATGGCAATGTATTTTCACATATGTATGCTTGCATCGATCCTCGTGCCACCAATCACGCATCCCGATGCATGATGGCCGAGGAGTCGATTTGCATGACTCAATATGGGATGAATGCACATGAAAACATAACAAGGCTAGACTCCATCATGGATAATCCGGAGTGTTCGACGACAGGGAATTGAGACACGTTCCGTCACTCAAAGTACGAAACTGTCACGACCATCACCCGCCCCCATAGGTTAAGGACGTAACCGGCCAGTAATCATGAGATTACCTATGGCCTCAAACCAAACCAACCGTAGTTTAATAGAGTTAATGGGGGCCAACGGGAAGCAATGTAAAATTTTGTCCATAGAGCTGTGCTTACATGGCACATCAAAACAACCATACTGATACATGTCAATAACTCACTTCAAAATATGTACTAACACAAAGCTCCGTGCATACAAGAATCATTCAAAACTGATCAACAAACAAAACTATATGCAGACGTACTCAAAACTTCGCCGACATGACAACATGGAACAGAACGACATAAAGGCGAAGGCAAGTCTCGTGCGTGAGACGCAAGGGCTGACTCTCCAAAACCTTTGTTGTTCCACACAGACTTTACTGAGGCTGGGTTTGGACTTCCCTTGGCTCACCTACAAACACATGAATGAGCGTGAGCGAAAGCCAGTGAATAATATCAAATAAAGAATATATATTGGAACAATGTACATCAAACGGCCTTGGGCCCAATCTGCATTTCTAACTAATACATACATACATACATACATAGGCATATGCAAGTCAAGCAACTGAAGTTCCAATACATTCTACGGCCTCGGCCCAATTCATTCATGTCCATCGGCCTTTGGCCCACATTTATTATCAAACGGCCTTCGGCCCATACTTACTACCAAACGGCCTTCGGCCATATTTATTATCAAACTGGCATTTAAGCCCTTTCAAGCTTGTCATATCAAGTTGGCATTAAGCCTTTCAAACTGGCATTTAAGCCCTTTCAAGCTTGTCATATCAAACTGGCATTTAAGCCTTTCAAACTGGCATTTAAGCCCTTTCAAGCTTGTCATATCAAACTGGCATTTAAGCCCTTTCAAACTTGTCATATCAAACTGGCACATAGGCCTTTATATCAAACTGGCACATATGCCTTTATATCAAACTGGCACATAGGCCTTTATATCAACTTGTCCACCATTCAAATTAATGAACTTTACAAAACTTACATAAGAGTAAGCAAATGGGACAATAACATAATTTAGATATTACTCACAGTGATCGGCTTGTAGATTTGCCCTGGAGCTTGACCCTACATATCACATAACACATATGGGTCACAAATAATTCAATCCGTTCTTTAATTCACACATTCCTCCTTAGGCTTCATTCTTATCTCTTTAATTCAATTACAATGCTCAAAGTATGCCTAAGAGTGCTTAGAAGTAAAAGAGAACGGAAAATAGAGCACAGAAATCATTTTCAGAATTTTAGAAAAATAGGGCCCCCCCGCTCGAGCGTGGACTTTCCCGCTCGAGCGGACCCTTAAGGCCTGCAAAAGTACTGGTTATGTCCTATTTACGCTCGAGCGTGCATTATGGCGCTCGAGCGGAAGGCCTCTCTACCTGGCTCCCCGCTCGAGCGTGAACTTCCCCGCTCGAGCGGACATCTATGTCTGCAAAAATACTGGGAGCACGAATTTCCCGCTCGAGCGGAGCCTTCCACGCTCGAGCGGACATCCAAAATTCTGGAAATTCCAGAACTTGTTCTTGAGCTCCAACTCGATATTCAACCAACATTTCTTGCATATGATGGCTCAAATTTCACATATACATGTACTAACATGGTACCAACGCCAAATTACAACACAATGATGCTCAATTTCATGAATCAAACACATGCATGTCCCAAATTACTCCAAACTCCTCACTAACATGCCAAATTCAAACATTCAAACTTCTATCCCCATGGATTGTACATGCATGTGACATATAACCCTCATTACCAACTAATGTGATAAAGAGGTAGTCAAAAACATGAGCTTCAACTAAAAACTTAGATGAATCATACATTTGTGCTCAAACATGCAAATTCAAAGCAATTCTTCACATGCATGCCTCTATTGACTTCAATTTCAACAAGACCAACTTACTTTCATCATGATGAACACATTTTATGTTCTTAATCATTATTCAACCTTCAATTCACAAAATTACACTTTAAAATCCATGAATTACCTACCTAGAGGCTTTAATCTCCACAAACTACGGTCAAATCTTGAATTGGCCTTCAAATTCTCCAAGCTTTGAGCCAGAAATTGCACAACCCTCTCCCTTTCTCTCTCTAGCCGGCCCTCTCTTTATTTTGAGTCCAAGATCAGTCAAATGAAGCCAAGAAGAGAGATTTGGGAGTGTGGTGCCCTTTTACAACAATTCCCACTAGCCACAATATAATAATATAGGGTAATTGGGCACCAATTCATTAATTTAATCAGTTTAATTTGACCCGAATCAATTTTTAATTAAATTTCACCGTAGGCTCTAAAAATTATGCCAATCACAATGGCGCAATCAATTTTGGGTTCTGTGGCCGATAAGGCCCTCAATTTAATTCTCGAAGCGGTAAAATCAAACAGATATTCCTACGGTGAACAGATGGAAATTCAAAACCACATATATTCACATAATTGGCACACCAAATCATATCAACCATATAACCAAATTCATATTAAGGACCAATTAGCTAGTTACGGAACAGGGGCATCACAGAAACGTCCCCGTTTCCTGTGCTCGGGCTAACTCCTATCCAAACACAATGCAATATGCATAACATGCACGAATGCAATAATATAACAACTTAGCATACACAATGCTATGAAATGGCAAACACAATGCTCGATGTAAACGGCATACACAATGCTCTAAAATGCAACCTAGCATACGCAATGCTATGAAATGAAATGGCAACGCGATGCATGATGGACTTACACCAACATGAGTGGACCTCAGCCACACTCACATCAGTGGCCATAAGATGAAAATGAGACACTCGAGATGCGTGCACACATGCACGCAAACCGAGGACCGATCCTAAGGCACAAATGGCACCCTAACAAGGCATGAAATATGGCATTCAAACAAGCAAGTTCCAGTATTGAAATGTGATGCGAAATGATCCCGAAACATGGAAACATGGCACCCGATGCATGAGATGAGCCCCGAAACACAAAATTAGGCACATGTATTGACCTATAGCTCGAATACCCCTAGGCCTAGGCTTGGGCCTAGGCTTAGTTTTTTGGCCCGTGGGCTGGCTTGGCCCGATTTTTTGACGCGAGCCCACAAGGCTCGACATGGGTCCGGCCCAGCCAGAGCTCGGATGGGATGGGCCGGGCCGGGCCAAAATTACACCCCTACTCATAACTTAGCCCACTCTAAAGTCTGCCATCGCTGAACCTGATTTCATTCAGGTTAAACACAACGCTATACACGGATTTTTCTACCATACATGAAAGTGATTTTCATGTACCATACATAAATAAATTTGGATCATTAGATTTAAAAGTAAAATAAATCTAACCATTGATTGGTAATAATTAAAATCAGGTTAAGAAATCTAGGTAGTTTCATAAAAAATAAGGTAGTTTTTTAATGGATTTAAAACCAAAAAGTGATTTTTAACTTACCACAATAACTAAGTGATTATTTGATATGATTATACTTACTATTTTTAATAACTATACTTACCATTCAATTATTAATAAAATACACTTGCTATTCAGGTAACAGGTAAACTTAAAAAATTAAGTTATAATAAATTTTCAAAACTTCTAAAATAAATAAAAATTTATAAAATAGAATTTAAGAAAGAAATATACAAAATAAATGTGAATTTTATACCTTTTATTATAATTTATTACATTTTATGAAATATGATTTTTTTTTTATATTTATTTATCTACTTAATGGCAATAAATGAATTCTAGTTTCCTTTTCATTTACCAAACTTGAAAATAATAAATGCAATTAATAAAGAAATATAATTAATAAAATATAGGAAAATTTAAAATTTATTTGAGAATTCTATGAACAAAGGTTTATGTTTATTTTTAAAAATTTTGAATATTTAAAGACTTGAAAATAAGATTGTTGTTGATTTGGGACTCCTTGGGTAAGAATCTATCTCTATAGTCTCTACCTCTTTTTTTTTCTTTAACTTTCCATGGTATTTTGAATTTATAAATTTTTAATTTTTTTTTGGAACAACATTTCACCTAGTTAAAAGAAAAATATGAGATTTAAGTGGTAAGAAAAAAATAAATAAATAAGTTTGATGAAATAGTAAATGCAGTCTTAAGTTTAGTTTAAATGATTGATTAATCAAGTCTACTAAAATAGTAAGTAGAGTCCTATTGAATAGTAAGTATTGTTTAAGTGATGAATCAAGTTTGATAAAGTAATAAGTAGAGTTTAATTGAGGCGTAAGGATCCTCTAGAGTTTCTTCTCTAGAGTGATCTCTCTAAAGTTAGATCCATGGTTGATATTAAGGGATAGAAAACGACGTCGTTTTGATATTAAAAAAACAAAAACAAAACAGCACACCAAACCATATGTTTGCTCTGTTCTCTTCTTTTTTTTTCTTCCCTCAAAACCCTAACTCCCTTCAACAGCAAAGACAGTTGCAGAATACAAATTGAAGCCTTCAAATCATGGATTATCTTCTACAAGCTCAAATCATCAGCAATCAATGAGTTTTTCTGTCGCTACCTTCGTCTTCGATCTCTTCCGCCGACGCTACTCCAACACACCACAGATCCATCAACGAGCTGAACTTTAGTTGCACTGTCGTCTTTGATCTCCTTCGCCGATCTCCATGTCCGCCGATCTACATCGTCTTTGATTCTATCTTGAAGATGAAGAAATTGAAGAATGCTTGATTTACTCTTCTTTTTTATTTAGATCTCACAGACCAAAATTCATTTTCATTTGATTCAAAATTTAATCAAAAAAAAAAATCAAAACAGAAGTGAGTTTGTCTTGTGGGTTTGCTCCTCTTCTCTTCTCTCAATCCTTCTCTCTCTCTTCTCTCTGCCCTTCTCTCTATTTTGAAATCTTTTTTTTTTTATTTTCAAATTACACACCAAAACGATGTCGTTTTGGTGGGGGAGAATCTCAGCCATTCGATGGATCACTCTAGAGAAGAAACTCTAGAGGATCCTCACGCCTAATTGAGTAGTAAGTATTGTTTAATTGACAAGTCAAGTTTGATAAAGTAGTAAGCAGAATCTCATTGAATAGTAAGTGTTATTTAAATGAGTGGTAAGTCAAGTATAATAAAGTAATAACTAGAATCTCATTGAGTAGTAAGTATGGTTTAAATGAGTGGTAAGTAAGTCTGATAAAATAGTAAGTATGGTTTAAATGAGTAGTTTCCAACTTACTACAACAACTAAAAACACTTACTACTTAATATGATTGTACTTAGGAGTTGTTTGGCGTGTCCTAAATACGTGCACTTTTTGACTTTTTGCACTAAAAAGTTGAGGAAAAAAATATGATTATTTGGGTTAACTTTTTGATTTTTTATGGAAAAATGTGTATTAAAAAACAATAATCCTTCGTAACTCGAATCTTCCTTCCCCCGAATCCCCCGACTGCCCAAAACGACGTCGTTTTGGGCAGTTTCTTCTTCTTCTTTTTTTCCCTCATTTATGTCTGAAACGCAGAGAGAAGAGAGAAGAAGAGGAAGAGGGAAAGAGGGAAAGAGAGAAAGAGAAGAGAGGGGAAAAGGAAATGGAGAGAGAGAGAGGGTCGACAACGCCGCCTTCGCCTTCGCCTCTGCCTCCGATTTTTTTTTTTAACCCATTTTTATTTTTCAGATCGATCGTTGTGTTTTTTTTTTTCAATCACATTTTTTTTTTCTTCAGATTGATGTGTTGATGATGATGATGGTGATGTTGTTGTTGATGATGAAGATGTTCTGGTTGATTTTTTTTTTTTTTTTTCCTGGATCTAAAGATTTTTTTTTTTCTGTTGATGATGATGTTGATGAAGATCTAAAGATGAATGGCTGGCTTGTTGGGGGTTTTCTCTCTCTCTCTCTCTCTCTTGCTACTTCTTCTTCTCTTCTTCTTCTTCTTCTTCTTTCTTTTTCTTCTTTTTTGATTTTTCTTCTGCGTTATTAAAAAAAAAAATCAAAACGATGAAATGACGTCGTTTTGAATTCGGGCAAAATTCGAGCTCGAAAATTTCGAGCTACGTAGCACAACTGATTAAAAAATTGTATAAATTAGTGTATAGGAGAAGATTAGGAGTGTGAGTTGTACGGCTATCCTATCTACGTAGGTTGAATAGATGCTAAGAAGTAATTGTCTACTTTTTGGGCATTGCACTGGACGGTGATGTTCGGCTCATGGGGGCCATCACAGGTCCCGTTTTGATAATCTGAACCGTTCAATGTGTAGAACTCGTCGATTACTATATGCTTGTAAAAAATTACGTTGATCGGATATCGATAGCTATCTAATCAGATTTATTTTTTTTTAACTGTTAATCATAACACCATCTATTTTTTTATACAAAACTGATTTGATCATGCAGTTATCGATATCCGATCAATGTGATTTTTTACAGACATATAGTACTCGACGAGTTCTACACATTGAACGGTTCAAATTATCAAAATGGGACCCGTGATGGGCCTCCACAAACCGAACAGCAGTGTGTTAAAATTGCACCCCAACTGTGTAATTTTTCTTTAAAAACGCTGCACAGATCTGAACAAGTCAGATTGATGAGTTGTAATTTTTTGTGTAAAATTAATTTTTTAATATTTTTTTTGGTGAATAGTGATAGCTTTTTAACTTTTTGAGTAACTTTTTGGCTTTTTGTCTTTTTTCAGACATTCCAAACTTGGCCTTACTATTCCACATAACTACACTTACCATTCAAACATTAAGGGTCTGTTTAGTAACGTTTACATTTTGAGTTTATATTTACAAAAATTTTATAAACTAGTTTTTGTTTATTTTTAGAAAAACATAAACTACAAACGCGTTTGGTAATTGACAAAATGTTTTAAAAAATTTAAAATATAAAAAAGAGTGGGAAATGGCAAGTGGCGGCGGAAGACGGTGGTGGAAAGTGGTGACGGTGGTTGATGGGTAGCGGGTTGTGGTGGGTGACGATGGCGGGTGGGTGGTGGGTGTGGGTGGTGGTGGCAGGTGGGTGGATGGCGGTGGTGGTGGATGGTGTGGTGGCGGATGGCGGTTGGTGTGGTGTGGGTGGTGGTTGGCGGGTGGTGGTGGTGGTGGTGGGTGGTGGGTGACCGTAGCGAGTGGGTGGTGGTGGTGGGTGGGCTGGCCGGATGGCAGGTGGTGGTGGGTGGTGGCGAGTGGTGGTGGTGCGGGTCGTAATGATGGTGGGTGGGTGACGGGGGCGAGTGGGGGTGGTAGCAAGTAGATGGTAGTGGTGGTGGTAGGTGTGTGGGTGGTGGTGGTAGGTGGTGGCGGGTGGCGAGTGGTGGTGGGTGGTGGCAGGTGGTGGTGGGTGGGTGACAGTGGCAGGTGGTGGATGGTAGTGAGTGGTGGTGGTGGTGGTGGGCTGGGTGGGTGATGGTGGCTGGTGGGTAGCAGGTAGGTGGTGGGTGTGGTGGTGGTGGGTGGTGGTGGTGGGGCGGGTGGGTGGGTGGTGACTGGTGATGGTGGGGGCTGTTGGTGGATGTGGTGGCAGGGGGTAGTGAGTGGTGTGGCGGGCGGTGGATAGTAGTGGCGGGTGGTGGGTGGTGTGGGTGGATGACAGGTGGGTGGTGGGTGGTGGTGGTGGTGGTGGTGGTGGCGGCGAGGGGTGGGTGGTCGTGACGAGTGGGTGGTGGCAAGTAGGTGGTGGTTGCGGTGTGGTGGGTGGTGGTGGCAGGTGGGTGGTGAGTGGTGTGACAGAAGGTGGGTGGTGGTCGCGGAAGACGGTGTGGAAAATGGTGGCGGGTGGTCGCTAGTGTTGGGTGGTAAAAAAAAAAAAAAAACTCAAAACTCAAAACGGAAACACATTTTTTGAGTTTACATTTTTTGGCCAAATTTATAAATTGAGACCACTGATTTATAAATCAAAAATTACCAAACAAGTTTTTATTTGAGTTTTTCAAATTTTTGTAAATATAAAATAGAAAACTGAAAGCGTAAGTATTACCAAACAGCACCTAATAAAATGCACCTAACCTCTAAAATAAATATAAAATTTATAAATAGAATGTAGACCAAAAAAAATGTACAAATAAATATGAAATTTATAATTTTATTATAATTTTTTACATTTTATGGATATGATTTTTTTTTATTTATCTACTTAATGGCAATGGATGGCAACAAATGAAACCTAGTAGCCTTTTCATCTACCACAATAAATGCAATTAATGAGAAATATGATGAACAAAATAGAGGAAAATTTCAAATTCATTTGAGGATTTCATAAACAAAATTTGATGTTCATTTCTAAAACTTTGAAAATTTTAAGATAGAATTGTTGTTGATTTGAAACTCCTTAGGTAAGTTTCTAAAACAAAATATGTTTTTCAGTCCTAAAAATGATGGTTTATGCCTATTTTGTGTTAAGGGGTTGTCTCTCCCTTTTGCTCCTTGGCTTGTAAGGCCTTTTGAGCTATCTTTCAAGCTTTTAAAACAACTACTTTTTGGCCTTAAAACCACCGAATTCCAAAGGAATTTCAGTGGTAGAAAACTTGTTTTGAGGCTCAAAATGTGAGGGGGTGGTCCCCTCTCCTCTTGTCTTGGTTGTATGCCTTGTTGGCCTAATTATTGAGCATGTTTTTCTATCATGTGTTGGCTTGTTCTTAGCTTATTTTTGGGCTTATTTCAGCATACCATAACTCTGATTTTGGTCGACAAGGTCACCTCTTGCATGCTTCTTACACTTGTAGTGTAAACCTTGCTCACTAGCCTAGTATACTTGGTGTTTTGGCCCATCATTCTAGCTTGTCTTAGCTATACTCCATGCATGTTTTGGTACTATTTTGACATGCTTTTGGACTGTTTTGAGTGTTCTTGGCCTTTTGGGGCTTGCTTTGTGTAGCTATGGCATGGAGGGCTTCACTAGTCTTGAGTTTTGAGACCACTAGCATGCTATATTTGTGATGTTTGCATGCCTTGGCATCATTCGGCATGGTATTTCAGAGCTTATATCTTTGTCATACTCTCATGTTTATCACTTCTTTAATGTGTTTGAGAGTTGCACCTTTATGCCTTGTTTATGAGCCATCATACGAGCATGCATTTCTAGCTTCTTGTGTCCAAGTTTCAGGATGTTTTGGCCTCTGTTTTGGCATGGTTTAGGTCTGTCCATAGTTGGTTTAGTCATTTAGGCTTGATATTGTATGCCTCTTGTGAAATGCTCTTTACTAACTTTGATGTTTTTGGCCTTCAACATGTTATGCTTGCATTGTTTGCATGCTTTAAGGTCTTTAGCATCTTTTTCAATGCTGAAATGTATGCATTGCATGCCATCTTTCATTTGTTATATCGCTTTGAAGAGGTCTTAAGCCCTTTGTTGTTTGAGTGTGAAATCGAGGTGTTCATGCCTAATGGTTTTAGCCTTCTTTTGAAGGTTTCTACTAACCAACGGCATGATGCTTCTTTCATGCTCAAGATGCTTGTGGCTTAGTCCGTCTTTCCATTTAGAAGACTTCTCATTTTTGGACTTAATCGGTTAAAGGATTAATTGGTAATCTAAAATGAGTAAACAAATTGAATTGAAATAAAACATGCCAAGATAACATGTTTATGTTGCATTGCATGTGTTTGGATTGGACGTTGATCCAAACACAAGAAATGAGAGACGTTTCATACTTGAAGTGATGAAACGTGCCTCATTTCTTAGTCGCCGACACCCTTGATCATACATGATAGGGTGGATGCTCATCGAGTCTATTTGTGCATTCATTGACTTGTGCAAACTTGGCTTCTCGGTCATCGTGTATTGCGATGCTCGGTTGGTGGCCCGAGAGTCGAGTATCGCACTCCTTTGAGCTTGAGGCATGATAAGGAACACACATTCCTTTGCAAATACACTGCCATGCCCCTGTTTGTGCTCTGTTGCAGCAAAAGAAGAAATTGCAGAAAGCAGTGGCCGATCGGCCATCAGAGTTGCCGACCGGCTACCAAGTCTGCCGATCGGCTATCAAAAGTGGCCGATGACCATTATCTTTGGCCGATGGCCATTCCTCTTGTCCAACCATCTCTCAACATGTTCTTAAGATGGATCAGAAGCATCTGGGGAGTTGGCACAATTTTCAGAAGTCCAAAAGAATGCAAACAGAGACATTAGAGGCACGGTAGTGGATTTCCGAGCGAGGCGATCAAGCATGCTTGCACTCCTCCCCTCGAGGCCATTTTAACTGCTATGTTTAGCTAGTTAATTTGATGATTTTGTAATTAATTAGTTAATGTATTTAGCTAATGTATTTCATCTTTGTAATATTCTAATTAGCTTAGTATAGCTAGTTTCAATTCGGTTTGTAATTAATTAGCTTAGCGTAGCTAGTTAGTTGATTTATTCGGACCCTCCATTGAGATGGCGAATTTTGTAATAAGCGTGTGTGTGTGTGATGCATGTCTTCCAACCCCCTATTTCTTTCTCCCTTTTAATTATCAGCTTTCGATGATTAGTTTTAGGGCATGTTTCAATTAGCATACTTATGCTTTGCATGCGTGCATCATTCACGTCTTGCATGCACCGGGCTCGGGGCATCATACAAACTACATTGTATTTCAATTCCTATTTGAATACATGTTATCAAGTAGCATTCACATGACATCTTAGAATAGCCGAGCCTATTTTAGTTGCATTTTTGCATGCGTTACATTAGGCATCTTAACATAGCTAGGATCATGCATTTATTACTAACTAGCTTCTTTTTTGGCTCGGAGTACACTGTAAGTGTTTATGCTTTAGCATCCTTGCATGTGTGTAAGTGACTGCCATGATAGCATGCTTGCCATGAGGCTATGTGCTTAATTGCTAAACTGCATGAATGCCTGTGGATGAAGGCTTCATTGCTTGAATTGGAACAATTCATCAAAATGTGAGTTTTAAGCCCACTTGAAGTGGCAAAATCATGTTGTTTTCTAAGCCCACTTGAGGGTGGCAAAATCCGCATCTTAGCCTACTTGAGGGTAGCATCTTTCAAACCATTTTTCGAAAAACAAACATGAGATGTTTTGTTCCAAATCGAGCGATTTAGTCTATACTTGTATGTTGTGCATTACATAGTAATTCTAGATTAATAATCGGAATAAAAATGCATGTGTTTTCAAAAACAACATATCATGTTTAGTAGAGGCCGATCTTTGATCGGGCGAGTGGGGGTGCTCATTTCAGGACCTCCCCCTCTCGTACCCAAGTTCCCGGGCCGAGGCAACTTTGGTGATGACGGACATGTGGCCTTAGGCACGAGTCAGGGTTTCCTAAATTTTCCAAAACAAAATATTTAGGTGGCGACTCTGAAATTTGGCAAAGCAGTCCATGTTTGGCACTTCTTGATTAAAATCGATTTTCCAAAACGATTTGCCAGATTTGGACTCTTTGGTGATTTATCAGTCTTACAGTGCACTTTGTGAGATTAGATTCAGAACCGTGACAGGAGTCCGAACTGTAGTAGGTAAGAACTACAATTCGCGCCCTCGCGTGTGGAGCGGTGTTTTGGCGGTCTACAGTTTTTGGCGACTCCGCTGGGGATTTAGAGAACTTGACTCGAACTCATGATATGTTGTTTTGTCTACACTTATGTGTTTCTTTGCATTGCATTTGCATTAGTGTGCCTAGGACACCGTGTTTGCCGTCTGCTATTCTTAAACGGTTTGCCGGAGGCTTGCTTAGAAAAGCGTGCCATAAGGCTGACCGGTTGCGGGCTCTGCCACGACGGGAACACAAACCTCGGTTTCACCGAGGCACCCTTTTTGACCATTCAACCGAGTGCATATCGGAATCCATAGTGACCATTCCAAACTAGGACAGGTTGCTTACCAGATTGTAGGTTGTTTGAAAACCGCTGCGTGCATAGTGAAACCCTAGTTCCTGACAAAATAGGACAGGGAAACCTTACCCCACCATAGGGGTGTTTTAGCTCTTACTTGCTTGATATGTGCTATCAGAGTGTGTCTCTACAGGTTGTATGTATCAATTGCAAGTCTGAGTATCGGCCTGAGGGTATCAGTTTATAGGTAGAATTTTGGGTAGAATTCAGTAAAGAGTGAAGTCATTCAGTTGTGCTCATATCTATTTTGGTGAAATCAGGCTGAGATGCTGTCTGTTTTCTCTTTTGCAAGGTAGTCTTGGAACCATAGCTTCAGAAGGCTCCGATATCCCCCAGGTTCATTGGACTTGTGTTGATAGACTTTGTCAGGTCATAGATTCAATTCAAGAGCAACTAGTGTTCCTTTGCTGCAGCAAGACAAAGAAAGGCCAGTCAGGGCTCATTGGTTCAACTGATCCGTCAGTCACCAGTCACATCACCTTGGTCAGAGCGCGAGCATCTACCTCTATCATGGCGCAGCCTCCGGCAAATTTAGAGGATTTGCTTATCCGTTTCCAGCAATCAGTGGATTCGCTGCAACAAGATATGGTTAGGCAAGCCGAAACATTGCAGAATATGATATTCAACTTTAAAGACCTCCATGACATTGGGGTTCAAATCAAGGAGGCCATCCGACAAAGGATCTTTGTGGAAGATAATGAGCCTTCGAAGAAGGATGTTGTTCACAGTTCCAATGCTACTACTGATGGTAGCACAGCTGTGAAATGCTCAGAAGTAGACACTATCACTACTTCCCTCAATAGTCAAAGACCAACCACTTCCACTCGGCACCAAGCCCAAAATTTCCATCCTCTGTACATGAGTCTTTCTCAAGCTTTGAAAATGCTGCGGGAAAAAGGGTACCTAGAGCTCCTAGAACCTCAACCCCTTCCAACTCCTGTGCCACCAAGATATGACCCAGCTAAACACTGTGTCTACCATCAACAACACGGTCATGATACGAACCGTTGCATCCGCCTCCGTCATAAGATTCAGGATCTTATTGACGAAGAGATCATAGCTCCACCAAAGGGACCTCAGGCCACCACAAACCTGTCACCCCCACATCTTAATTTAATCCATACAATGCCATCCAGCCACAAACCCAGCATATACATCACGCCGGCCCATTTACCCAAGCCTGACGTGTTCATTCTAATCAGCATGGACTTATGCATGATGGTGCATCTGAACCTCAATCATCTCAAACCCGTGAGCCTACTATTTCTGAGCTGATGAGAATGATTGAAGATCTTCAGAGAACTGTGGTAGATCTAGCCTTTGGAATATTGGCTCCGTCGTCGACCACATCACATGCCAGAAATTTCATGCCAGAAGGCTCCCCAATCTTAGGGCGAATTGCAATTGAAATTGGCCAACCTGAAGTCGTCCCAAGTTTGGGCAATGACGTGTCAACGACAACTGGGCTCCGCTCTGATATAGAGACCCAATCCCTTGGCAAAGTGGAGGCGAGTGGTAAGAACAAGGTAGGGGCAGGCATTGGTCCCCATGAAGACCTTCAGTGGGCTGTTGAGGCTTTGAAAGCCGAAGGGCGGAACAAACAGCAAGTGAACTAGGGCAATAAGGTCGAAGTGCTGAACAACGGTCAACCACAAAGTAAGGCTTGTATGGCCAGGTTTGAAGCAGCCCATGAACTAGGGGCAATAAGGTCGTTTGACATCAAAGGAGGCCCGCCAGGCTAGATTCGAAGCAACCCTCGAACTAGGGGCAAGAAGGTCAGATATGATCAAAAGAAAGCTTGCAAAGCTAGATGAGAAGCAGCCCTTGAACTAGGGGCAAAGAAAAAATGTCAAACGTGCTCGAAGAGTCACAAATTGGGACATTTCTCAAGCTAACGAAGATCGGCAAGAATGCCAAATCCCAGAACGAAGAAACGAAGAAAGTTTTGTTGAAGGACAATCGAGTTCCTATCCACAACACTAGGGGCAAATTCAACCCCGATTGGATGGGCTCCTGCATCATCAGCGAACAGCAACCACTCTCCTGGATTTAGATGGCTTTGAGATCTCAAACTGATCAACATGGACAAGTTACAACTTTTACCCTTGAGAGGCTTGCTGGGCCGAAAACCCAGAAGGGCGACCCAGGCAAAAATTAGAGCAAGAAAAAGAAAAGAAAAATAAAAATAAAAAGAAGAAAAAAGATGAAAAGAAAAGAAAAACAAAGCTCGCAAGGTTAAAAACCCGAAGGGCGGCCTTGGTAAAAGTTAGAGCGCAAAAGAAGAGGTTAATACCCGAGTGTACCTTAACCCGGAACTACGTTAGGCTTGATTCCCATGTTTGGGATACGTAGGCAACTTCATTCTGAAGTCCAGCCATAAACACTTCCAAATCGACTGTGTCCATGTAATGGTTCTGATCATCTTTGTCTTCTCTGTATCCGAGAGTTCGGTTGTGATCGTCACTTTGAGGACTGATTACAGTGCACTGTGGTGCCATTCAGACAAGGGGCAACTTTCCATTGCCGTGCAGTGCCATTTAGACAAGGGGCAATTTTCCATTGTTTTGGATCTGAGGTTGTGCATCTGAAGAGTAAATTCTGTGTTGGTTGAGCAATGGCCATTTGTAAAAACAGTTTTTGAGAATTTTTAATGAGGTTGACTAATTTTCTCTCAAAAATTATTCCATTTTTCCAAAATTGGACCATTTCTTGGACCCGAAAAAGGAAAACTTTCAGTGCTCATAGCCTGACTTGCATGATTTCAAATCAAAAGGTTGAACAAGTATGTTAATCTAACTCTCATATTGGTCAAAATTGTTTTAGTAGAAAGCCAAAACAAAAAATGGTCAAAATGATGAACTAGGGGCACAGTTGAGTCAGGTGTTCTGTCTTTTCCCCATTGTCAACATACTTGCCAGAAAGGGCACTCTACTTGCCAGAAAGGGCACTCTACCTGCCAGAAAAGGACACAACTGAAGCAAACAGCAAAGGGCCGAAAGCTCTCTCATCCTCCGAGCAGCGAGGTATCAAGTCAAGTGCGAAGCACGAACTGGAAAAGGAGTAGGATATTCCACTTCCTTATTCGAAAAGGTCTGGTCATATCCGAACTGGCCAAGGGCGTCATTAACCGATGTCAGCTGCAGATTTGCTACACACCTAGTTGTAGCGCAACCCTCTGTGGAAAAAGTTCACTGTTGTGAGTGAGCAAAAGAAGAAGAATCTAGTGAAATGCTAGGGGCAAGAGCCTGCAACTTCTTACTTATCCACCAACCACCCAGGGGAGGGATAAAAAATCAAAGAGATTGAAGAATAGAGAGATGTGCGCTGAGAGAAAAAGTGAGAAAATGGCTTTTTCAGAGAAAAAGAGATTGAGTGCCAGAGTGATGTGAGAATCACAAATGAGAAAAGGGTGGGAAAAAATACTCGAAGAAACTGGCTCATTGTGAACTGAGAGGTCTCTCGCCATTGGAACTCATCTGAGTGTTGTGTGTGTGTTTTTTGGTTTGTTTTGATTCTTGTCTTAAGTCGTTTTGAGTGTCAATAGATGTGTTTAGGTTGTTTACCTTTGTTTTTCCTTTGTTGAGTCGTTTTTGTTGTGGTCAGTCGTAAGCTCAATACCCGGTTAAGAACTCGTTTCTCAATTTTAAATTCAGAAATAAAATCGTTTTGTGCTCGGCGTGCTGTGTCATTCTCCACATTTGTGCAAAACAGAATGTGTTCTTTTATAAAACTGTAGGGTTCAACCCAGGTCATGTGAGAACAGTAAAACCAGGACCTATCTGAAGCTATATAGGTTCCGGACTGCAAAGCAAAAGAAAAGATGGAAAATATGGGGCATCTAAGTTTGTTTCAACTTCAAAAATTTCCAAGATTGCATTCCGGATGTACCTCCTCAGGTCTTGTCAATGCTTCGAAGTATGAGTGTGTCTCTACCTCAAGCTCAAGATCAAGTCTGTTTCAATGCCAGAATGGCGATCAAAAGTGCTCTCCCTGAGTACCATTCCCTGCCAGAGGCATCTTGGCTGTGTTCGCAATGAGTTCCTAGGAGACCAACTGTGACGGTGGAAACTAGAGTTCGAATGGCTGATGCCTAGAATGCAAAGGTTCAGGATTTCCAAGACTAAAGTCTAGTTTAAATACCCAGGGTGTATCCCCGGCTTGAAATCTGTATGGAAGCCCCATAGGTTGAGGTAGCGGGTATGTGCCTCAATTCTGGATACTGAACCAACCTAGTCTACCACCTCGTTAGAGAATAGGGAAAGTTGTGAATATGATCAGGAAGAAAAGCAGCATCCGTGGCTTCCACATGCAGAGGTTGTCCCTTGTCAGCATTTCAGGACCTTTGTATTGTGAGTGGAAGGTAAGAGTTCGAAGAACGCAAGGTAAGAGTTCGAGGAACACAAGGGGAGATCCCCATCAGAGTAGAGCGGTTCATCGCCACTCACCCCATGAGGTGCTTTCTAAAGCGCCGCTTTGTTTGTTTATTGCATTCCCTAGACATCATGATCTACATTGCTTGTAACATGTATCATATCATCACACATATTGCATAAATGCATCTTGTACTATACTTATTCTTGTTGTCGCATAGAATATACACGTTACATTGGATGTACGTCGTTGATCCTTTTGCATAGAGTATGTATATTGCATGGAGCACGTTTTAACCTTGCTTGCATAGAATGTGCACTTCTCACCCTGGCATGAAATGCGCATCTTAATGTTGCATGGAGCATACATTTCTTGCACTTGCCTTGCTATGCATGTCTATACTTGCATTGTTATGCACCCTTTTCACTTGCATTGGTATGCACATTTCAGTTGCATTGTTATGCACCCTCTCTACTTGCATTGTTATGCACGTTTCAGTTGCATTGTTATGCACCCTTCTACTTGTGTTGTCATGCACGTTACTTGCATTGTTATACACCCTTCTACTTGCATTGTTATGCACCCTCTCCACTTGCATTGTTATGCACCGTTCTCTTTGCATTGTTATGCACACTCCACCTGCATTGTTATGCACCCTTTCAGTTGCATTGTTATGCACCCTTTCAGTTGCATTGTTATGCATATTCCACTCGCGTTGTTATGTACCACTTCTACTTGCGTTGTTACACACGTCTCCATTGCATTGTTATACACGTTCCACTCGCATTGTTATGCACCGTTCTACTCGCATTGTTATGCACCGTTCTACTTGCATTGTTATGCACCATTTCACTTGCATTGTTATGCACACTTCACCTGCATTGTTATGCACACTTCACTCACATTGTTATGCACATTCCACTCGCATTGTTATGCACACTTCACTCGCATTGTTATGCACATTTCACTTGCACTGTTATGCACCGTTCTACTTGCATTGTTATGCACGTTTCACTCGCATTGTTATACACTGTTCTATTTGCGTTGTTATGCACGTTTCACTCGCATTGTTATGCACATTTCACTCGCATTGTTATGCACCGTTTTACTTGCATTGTTATGCACCTTTTCACTTGCATTGTTACGCACGTTCCACTCGCATTGTTATACACCGTTCTACTTGCATTGTTATGCACCGTTTCACTTGCATTGTTATGCACGTCTCCCATGCATTGTTTTGCACCTTTCTTGCACCTATTAGTGCATTGCTCGCGCTGTTTCGCGCACCTTTCCTACACCTGTTAGTGCATTGCTCGCGCTGTTTAGCGCACCTTTCCTGCATCTGTTAGTGCATCACTCACGTTGTTTTGCTCACCTTTCTTGCACCTGTTAGTGCATTGCTTGCGCTATTTTGCGCACCTTTCTTGCACCTGTTAGTACATTGCTCGCGCTGTTTTGCGCACCTTTCTTGCACCTGTTAATGCATGCTCGAGCTATTTTGCACACCTTTCCTGCACCTGTTAGTGCACTGCTCGCGCTATTTTGCGCACCTTTTTTGCACCTGTTAGTGCATTGCTCGCGCTATTTTGCGCACCTTTTTTGCACCTGTTAGTGCATTGCTTGCGCTTTCTTGCGTACCTTACCTGTACTTGTTAGTGCATTGCATCGCACTGTTTTGTGCATTTAATCCACATCGCACTGTCTTGTGCACCTGTATAGCACTATTTTGTGCATCTTGTTAGCACTGTCTTGTGCATTTCAACCTGCATCACACTGTCTTGTGCACATTGTATTTTTGTATCACTCGCACTCTCTTGTGCACTCTCCAGTCTAGGAGACCTTAAATCCTCTGAAGGTGCAATTCCTTTGGTTTTTGTCGTGCCGAACTACGACTTCCGGTGGTCTGGTATAGCCACCTGCCTGTGTTTGCTGTGAGTTCCTAGGAGATCAACTGAGACGGTGGAAACTAGAGTTCAAATGGCCGATGCCTAGAACGTAAAGGTTCGAGATTTCTGAGACTAAAGTCTGGTTTAAATACCTAGGGGTGTATCCTCGGCTTGAAATCTGTATGGTAGCCCCATAGGTTGAGGTAGCGTGTATGCGCCTCAATTCTGGATACTGAACCAATCTAGTCTGTCACCCTGTTGGAGAATAGGGAAAGTTACGAACATAGTTAGGAAGAAAAGTATTACTATGATTCGGAAGCGCAAGATGAAGAAGGGGAAGATCCCCAGCAGCATAAGGTGAGTCATCACCAATTGCCCCTGTAAGGTACTTTCACTTCCTAGCTACATCATCGTATCTATTGCATTGCATATAACATTTATCGCATGCATTTGCTACATCATATCTGTTTTATCGCCTTCATCCTTTCCATGTTAAGCTTAGTTTGGCATGTGCCTATACTTTCGTTCGTTGAAGCATGGTTCTGTGATTATGTGTACGCTCCTATTCCACTAAGAGAATTGTGGTCTGAGGGTGTCGGCACCTTTTCTGTGTTAGACGTGGTCTGTTTTGTGTCTATGCCTTTTCTAGGCAAAATGTGGTTTGGCCGTGCGCCTTATTCACTGCATCCATTGCATCCATTGCATTGTACTTTGTTTTGTTGCATTCAGCATGTAGGATCACGATCTTTCCACAGCAGATCATTCCACACTTATATCATGTCATCCAATTACTTGTATTCTTGCAGCGAAACACAATTCTGCATGTGCACACATTTACTCCACTAAAAGAATTGTAGTTTGAGGTTCCCGGCACCTTTTCTGTGTTAAACGTAGTTTGATGTTGCATCTCCGTCCCTTTATGATATTTGTGTGGTTTTGTACTACTTGTGGTTTGATTAATTCAAATACATTGCGTGTCATTCGCATTGTTTCATTACATTGTATATCATTACATTGTTTTGGTAATATTGCATATCATTTTGCATCCTGCCCCTGAACTACGCTGATTTGATTCCTTGCAAAGGGACACGTAGGCAGCCTGTGGGCACAACCATTTATTTATCTGTATTTTGTTTGTTTGTCCAAGTCTTCGACCTTGTCAAAAATAGATCGTCTCTGGGCTTTGACACTCACTCACGTCATTTCATGACTTCAAGCTCTGTCAAAGAGGGGCAACTGTAAACACCCCATTTTTGACCGTCCTTAAGACTTGGGCACTACTGATTGCTTACTTGGTGGTGAAAGTTGTGCAGTGCAAAGATTCGATTTCTTCGGTGAGAGAAAAGTCAAATCCAAACTTTACACCCCATTGTGGACCAAAGCTATTTTGAATGGTTTTTAGACCTTAAAATCCTCTCTTTCAAAATATTTTTTGAAATAAAGTTCCTACGATGTTCTGACGCTCGCATTTTGTCAAATGTTGCGCTTTTCGGTAAACCAAGCAAGGACAAAGTGGAAATGAATGAAAGAGAGATAAAATCTTTGGCAAATCTTTCAAAACACCTTGTTTAGGGGTTTGGAGTTGAAGAAAAGAGGAGAAGAGGGAAGAAACCAAGTTGGAGAAGAAGATGGGCATGAATCGCTAAGAGAGAGTCGAGCAGCCCTTGCTAAATCAGGCCTATCCGTTTGCACACTTGGATTTCAGCTATGAGACCACCACCGTTGGAAAGAAGACTTCTGTGGCTTCATTTTGCACTCAATAATCTCCTAAAGCCGAGTCCGGATGGGGGAGATATGATTGGTTGAAGTTGGGCATCATTCTGGTTGGACCGAAACTGAGCAGCCTTCACTAAAAGAGGGATATCTCTTAGTACAGTTGGAATTTTGATGCAAGGATACCACCATTGGAAATCTTACTTCCGGGGCTACAATTTAGGCTCAATAATGACCTGAAAAGGAGTCCAGATGAAGGAATTAGGCTTGCTTCAAGTCAGGGACCAGGATTGATTTTTGCCATCGGCCTCTATGGGAGTGCATCGGCCACAATTGGACCTCATCGGCCATAGGTCGGCCAAGAGTGAACCCTACTCGGCCACAAATGATGGCCGGTCAGCCAACAAAGTGGCTGGTCAGCCAGAAATGTCCAGAAAGCCCAAAATTGGCAGATATTTCTCCTCCAGCTGTTTCCAACTTGTGCCACCTGTCCTAGCTCAGATATTTTCGAACAAGCTTGATATTTTGCTATATAATGAAGCCTTATATCTCATATTCAAGGGGTTATAACATTGGAGAATAGATTAGAACAATTTTGGGAAAAGATTTGGGAGCCTCTCTCTCTAGATTTTACTCTCTCTAAGGATTTTATGCTTGAAGGCTTGCATACATCCATCTTCAACCTATCAACCCTTAAGAAGACTTGATCACCATTGGGCTGAGGTCCCTTGGAACTTGTTTTGGGCTACTACAGCTTGGTTTTAACTCAGAAATCTTGTTGTTTGCTGTTTGGCTTCAAGGGTAAGCACTTGTCCCTCTAAAGCTTTGTTTTGCATGCTTGTTTTACCACCTTTGCAAACTTTTTTTGGCTTGGTTTTGAACTAAAGAAAACTCTGTTTTTCAGTCCGAAAAATGATGGTTTAGGCCTATTTTGTGTTAGGGGGTTGTCTCTCCCTTTTGCTCATTGGCTTGTAAGGCCTTTTAAGCTATCTTTCAAGCTTTTCAAACAACTTCTTTTTGGCCTTAAAACCACTTAAATTCTTCTTTTGAGGCTCAAAATGGGAGGGGGTGGTCCCCTCTCCTCTTGTCTTGGTTGTATGCCTTGTTGGCCTAATTATTGAGCATGTTTTTCTAGCATGTGTTGGCTTGTTCTTAGCTTATTTTTGGGCTTATTTCAGCATGCCATAACTCTGATTTTGGTCGACAAGGTCACCTCTTGCATGCTTCTTACACTTGTAGTGTAAACCTTGCTCACTAGCCTAGTATACTTGGTGTTTTGGCCCATCATTCTAGCTTGTCTTGGCTATACTCCATGCATGTTTTGGTACTATTTTGACATGCTTTTGGACTGTTTGAGTGTTCTTGGCCTTTTGGGGCTTGCTTTGTGTAGCTATGGCATGGAGGGCTTCACTAGTCTTGAGTTTTGAGACCACTAGCATGCTATATTTGTGATGTTTGCATGCCTTGGCATCATTCGGCATGGTATTTCAAAACTTATATCTTTGCCATACTCTCATGTTTATCACTCCTTTAATGTGTTTGAGAGTTGCACCTTTATGCCTTATTTATGAGCCATCATACGAGCATGCATTTCTAGCTTCTTGTGTCCAAGTTTCAGGATGTTTTGGCCTCTGTTTTGGCATGGTTTAGGTCTGTCCATAGTTGGTTTAGTCATTTAGGCTTGATATTGCATGCCTCTTGTGAAATGCTCTTTACTAACTTTGATGTTTTTGGCCTTCAACATGTTATGCTTGCATTGTTTGCATGCTTTAAGGTCTTTAGCATCCTTTTTCAATGCTGAAATGTATGCCATTGCATGCCATCTTTCATTTGTTATATCGCTTTGAAAGAGGTCTTAAGCCCTTTGTTGGTTTGAGTGTGAAATCGAGGCGTTCATGCCTAATGGTTTTAGCCTTCTTTTGAAGGTTTCTACTAACCAACAGCATGATGCTTCTTTCATGCTCAAGATGCTTGTGGCTTAGTCCGTCTTTCCATTTAGAGGACTTCTCATTTTTGGACTTAACCGGTTAAAGGATTAATTGGTAATCTAAAATGAGTAAACAAATTGAATTGAAGTAAAACATGCCAAGATAACATGTTTGTGTTGCATTGCATTGCATGTGTTTGGATCGGACATTGATCCAAACACAAGAAATGAGAGACGTTTCATACTTGAAGTGATGAAACGTGCCTCATTTCTTAGTCACCGACACCCTTGATCATGCATGATAGGGTGGATGCTCATCGAGTCTATTTGTGCATTCATTGACTTTTACAAACTTGGCTTCTCGGTCATCGTGCCTTGCAATGCTAGGTTGGTGGCCCGAGAGTCGAGTATCACACTCCTTTGAGCTTAAGGCATGATAAGGAGTGTGGTGGTACACACATTCCCTTGCAAATACACTGCCATGCCCCTGTTTGTGCTCTGTTGCAGCAAAAGAAGAAATTGCAGGAAGCAGTGGCCGACCGGCCATCAGAGCTGCCGACCGGCCACCAAGTCTGCCGATCGGCTATCAAAAGTGGCCGATGACCATTATCTTTGGCCGATGGCCATTCCTCTTGGCCAACCATCTCTCAGCATGTTCTTAAGATGGATCAGAAGCATCTGGGGAGTTGGCACAATTTTCAGAAGTCCAAAAGAATGCAAACAGAGGCATTAGAGGCACAGTAGTGGATTTCCGAGCGAGGCGATCAAGCATGCATGCACTCCTCCCCACGAGGCCATTTTAACTGCTATGTTTAGCTAGTTAATTTGCTGATTTTGTAATTAATTAGTTAATGTATTTAGCTAATGTATTTCATCTTTGTAATATTCTAATTAGCTTAGTGTAGCTAGTTTCAATTCGGTTTGTAATTAATTAGCTTAGCGTAGCTAGTTAGTTGATTTATTCGGACCCTCCATTGAGATGGCGAATTTTGTAATAAGCGTGCATGTATGTGATGCATGTCTTCCAACCCCCCATTTCTTTCTCCCTTTTACTTATCAGCTTTCGATGATTAGTTTTAGGGCATGTTTCAATTAGCGTACTTATGCTTTGCATGCGTGCATCATTCATCTGTCTTGCATGCACTGGGCTCGGCGCATCATACAAACTGCATTGTATTTCAATTCTAATTTAAATACATGTTATCAAGTAGCATTCACATGACATCTTAGAATAGCCAAGCCTATTTTAGTTGCATTTTTGCATGCGTTGCATTAGGCATCTTAACATAGCTAGGATCATGCATTGATCACTAACTAGCTTCTTTTTTGGTTCGGAGTACACTGTAAGTGTTTATGCTTTAGCATCCTTGCATGTGTGTAAGTGACTGCCATGATAGCATGCTTGCCATGAGGCTATGTGCTTAATTGCTAAACTGCATGAATGCCTGTGGATGAAGGCTTCATTGCTTGAATTGGAACAATTCATCAAAATGTGAGTTTTACGCCCACTTGAAGTGGCAAAATCATGTTGTTTTCTAAGCCCACTTGAGGGTGGCAAAATCCGCGTCTTAGCCTACTTGAGGGTAGCATCTTTCAAACCATTTTCGAAAAACAAACATGAGATGCTTTGTTCCAAATCGAGCGATTTAGTCTATACTTGTATGCTGTGCGCATTACATAGTAATTCTAGATTAATAATCGGAATAAGAATGCATGTGTTTTCAAAAACAACATATCATGTTTAGTAGAGGCCGATCTTTGATTGGGCGAGCGGGGGTGCTCATTTCAGGACCTTCCCCTCTCGTACCCAAGTTCCCGGGCCGAGGCAACTTTGGTGATGACGGACATGTGGCCTTAGGCACGAGTCAGGGTTTCCTAAATTTTCCAAAACAAAATATTTAGGTGGCGACTCTGAAATTTGGCGAAGCAGTCCATGTTTGGCACTTCTTGATTAAAATCGATTTTCCAAAACGATTTGCCAGATTTGGACTCTTTGGTGATTTATCAGTCTTACATTGCACTTTGTGAGATTAGATTCAGAACCGTGACAGGAGTCCAAACTGTAGTAGCTAAGAACTACAATTCCTGCCCTCGCGCGCGGAGTGGAGTTCGGGCGGTCTACAGAAGCGAATGCAGATGTCGGGTTGGAAGAGCTCAAAGACGACACAGTACATGCGTCATGTCTGTACTAGGGGGACCCTTTTTTTTTTTTTTAAACTTGGAAATTTGTATTACTAGATCAAGGCTAAAGCCTTACATAATCCAACAGGGGGATAACACACCCAATAGGAGGGAAGATCTCCATTCAGAAAAGGCCTTGCTGTCCAATGAGCAGCACTATTAGCCTCATGTGGAGTCCAAAAAAGGAAAAATTACATTGGTTAGCCATACTTCTAATATCAGCGATGATAGGAGCATATTCCCAAGGCGAATCATCATCTGACACACACAAATAGATTAGAGATTTGTTATCTCTAGCAGTTTCCACCTGAGAAAGATTTAAAGACCAAGCCATGAGACATGCCCATCGAATTGCCAAAGCTTCACCCTGCATAATTGATCTCACTTTCTCAAAATCAACTGCCCTTTCCATTAAAGAGCCATTGCTATTGCGAAATATCACAACCACTGAAGCTCTTGAAGTTCCAGGTCAGAGTGCCACATCACAGTTAGCTTTAAACCTGCCTTGTCAAAGGAGAATCCACTCTCTTTCCCTTGTTCTTTGAGAATTCAACAGATTGGGATTAGGATGGATAGACTACAGCGCCGTAGCATGTTCACAAAAGTCCTTTTCAGCTTTAAAGATGACAGAACAAGGGTCAATGGGCTGGTGGTTGAAAACCAAGTCATTTCGACATTTCCATATATACCAAGCCATATAGATCAACTTACAAAAATACTCTACTCTATCATACTTGTTCTGGACATTCTGATACAAATCACAAGTCCAACGTTGAATCAAAACAATGGGCCCAAATCTGGGTGTAATTTTCAAACTGCTCCCAAACCAGACCGCCCGCGACCAATCACAACCACAAAGCAAATGCTCCACCGTTTTAGATTCCAGATGGCAAATGGGACACATCTCATCTTGGGCACAATGACGCCTGAAGAGATTAGCTTTGGATGCCAACAAATTGTTACATGCTTGCCACTAGAAGTTTCGAAGCTTATGAGGAATTGGGAGGGCCCACAGGAACTTCTAGACATTCTGTAGCATCTGAAATGAAGAAGATGGTCTAGTCTCAGAATGATGCTACTAATATGTAACTTCCACACGGTATCCGGACTTAACTGAATAGGTTCCTTTGGATCATGATACCAAATGAGCCGATCTTCTTGATTTTCAGTTGCAATGGGAATCGCACAAATATCACAAACCTCCTCCTTAGAGATCACACTTAGCAACACATCTATTCTCTAAAATTTGGTATGGGGGTTAATAGCATCACTAACTGTAGCTAACTGGCATCCCATGGGTTTCCGAGATTTAACACGGAAGTCTTGAGAAGAAGCTACCCATTTATCATCCCAGAACTTGATGGACTTTCCATTAAAAACTTGCCATCTGACCTCCTTGTTTAACACCTCATGACCCTCCAAAATACTAGTCCATGCCCACGACGCCCCGGTCCTTTTCTGGCATTCCAAAAATCTGAATGAGGATAATACCGGCCTTTGAAAAAGTGAGCACAGAAGGAGTTGGGATATCTACTCAGCCGCCATCCTTGACGGTCTAACAAAGCTCTGTTAAAAAAATGAAAATCTCGGAATCCCATTCCTCCTTGGAGTTTGGGCATGGTCAACTTGTCCCATGCTGCCTAATGTATACCTTTACTCTCGGGATCACCTTTTCAGCAAAAATTGCTCAAAAGCGCATTCAATTCAGCACATAGATTCTTTGGGAATAGAAAACAAGCCATCGCATATGAGGGAATAACGGGCAACCGATTTGAGAAGAGTTTCCCTACCCGCTTGGGACAAGAGTTTAAGCTTCCAACCTTGCAGTTTGTCACGTAACCTCTCTACAATGAAGTTATATGTCTCTCATTTGGATCTCCCCCAGAAAGTTGGCAAACCCAAATATCTGGAACCTGGTTTAACAAGGGCAATGCGAAAAACATCACAAATTTGTCTTTGAAGCCCTGCTCTAGCATTAGCGGAGAACTGGATACCCGACTTATCAAAGTTAAGTTTTTGGCCCAATGCTTGACTGTAAACATCTAAAACTCTAAAGATCTCTTCACATTGAACCACATCTGCTTTAAGAAATAAGAGAACATCATCGGCAAATAACAAATGTGATAGCAATGGGCAACCTCAACTGAGCTTAATTCCAGAGAGTTTATTTGCTTCCAAGCTTTTTTGGAGAAGCTTCAATAACACCTCGATCACAAGTAGAAAGAGGTAAGGAGAGAGAGGGTCCCCTTGCTGAATGCTCCTAGAAGGTGTAAAGGTCGTTCACGCAGCCCCATTCACAATCACAGCAAAAGTAACCATTAAAACACATTGCATCACCTAATTAACCCATTGTGCATGAAAGCCCATCTTGCACAAAACCGCTTCAAGGAAATCCCATTGAACCCAATCATATGCTTTGTTAAAGTCAAGCTTAGCAACCATGTTTGAATGACATCCCTTTTTGTGCAATTTAAGATAATAAAAAGCTTCAGGGGCTACCAATATATTGTCTTGAATCATACGCCCGAGAACAAATGCCAATTTGGTTTGGTGAAACAATCTCCCTTAATACTCCTTTCAAACGATTTGCCAAAACTTTGGTGATGATCTTAAGTGTGAAGTTACATAAGCTAATTGGTCTAAAATGCGAAAGTGTCTCAGGAGCTTTAACCTTCGGGATCAACATCACTGAGAAGTCTCATGAGCTGATTGGTCTAAAATGCAAAAGTCTAAACTTCTACTATGGATGTCCATGAATGGTATCATTGCCTACAACTGTCATGACCCAAACCCGCTCCTATAAGTTTAGCATCGTAATCGGCCAGCAATCCTGGGATTACCGAAGGCCTCTGAACAGATTAGCAAAATTAAGGGGCTAGCGAAAGCAATCATTTAAATTCAATGTCCATAGAGCTGTGTAGACGTACATGAGACAAAAAAATTTGAACTTATATTTACATATATGACATCAACTTATATACAGATAAACTAAAATAGGTCTTAGCCCAATACACAGATAGTATAGAAACTTGTTCAGACAAAACAAATGAAAACAAAAGTCTTAAACATGGTTCACCAAACTTGACCACTTCTTAATTCGGGAACCTCCTCGGGAGGCACGGTGGTTGGCTTAACAAAACAGAACTCCAAGCTAGCAACTTAGGCCTGGTCCTGCGCCTGATCACCTACATACATAAATAATATAATGAGTTGGAGTCCAGTGAATAACAACAGAGTAAAGGGTTTATGAATAATGTTCAAAATAGATTCAGAAATCAGAATTTATATTAGAAACAGATTCAGATTCACATACTTATACAGATTTCATAAATAGTTATATATGGTACATCCATTAGCTAACAAATCAGATTGGTCATAAAGACATATGTGCATAGTCGATACCGACGACCATAAAGGTCAACATCTTTGTGCACAAATAGCTATGATATTGTCCCCCCTCCCCCGACGAGGGCCATGTGAACAAAGGCCTCGGTATTATTACCCCCGGGTAAGGGCTACGTGCATATTGGCCACGGTATTGTTATCCCCGGTGGGGCCATATGAACATAAGCCATGGTATTGTTTCCCTCGAGTGATGGCCACGTGAACTAAGGATGCCACAAATACATTTCAAAAAAATGGACATTCATTCATGATTCATAAAATAGTATTCCAGAAAACAAATCATATAATTTCAGTCAGAAAATACTTATAATCAAACATAGCTTTACCGAATTGTTACTCACAGATAGCTCCAGTAGTAGTAGGACATATCACTTGAACAGAACAGACTGATCAGACGAGTGATAACACGTGACTTACACAAACATGTGACAGATACACATTAGACACACGTCTTAAAGGTTTTTAATTTATCATGTTTCTTCCTTAGCGTGTGTTCCTAACTCTTATCCTCATTATTGTAAATTAAACATGGCCTAGGAATGCCTTAGATGCAATGAGGATGCAAAATGCACTCTAAAACACTTAACCAAATTTCTGAAAACAGGACAGTTCGTTTGAGCAAAGCTTTGGTCGCTCGAGCGGTCTGCAAAGTCTGTAAAAGTACTGGACGCTCAATTTTCACACTCGACGGTCGCTCGAGCCAAGTACTGAGAATAAAGAGTGGTCGCTCGAGCACAGATTCTGTCACTCGAGCCAAGGCTCATGTTTGCAAAAGTACTGGGAGCTTGAATTTTATGCTCGAGCCAAGATTCAAAACAGTGGGTGGTCACTCAAGCCACCCATCAAACTCTGCAAAACTTCTGAGAGCTCGCAATTTACACTCAAGTAACGGTTTGGTCACTCAAGCGGTGCGACCAAATTATGGAATTTCCAGATTGTTGTTCCAAGATCAAAACATGAGTTTAAAACTTCAAACCTGCTCTTTTGGGCCAAAACTTTAGAAACCATTTGAAAACTTGTATAACATCATGAATTGAAGATCCTTTCACAAAATCAAAGCCCAAAAACAAGTCAATTCTTTAAAACCAAAGCAAAACTATGTTCTTCTTTGCATGGTATACATATGCATGAAATCATCTAAGTTCTTTACTTTAAAAACATGATCAATTAAGACATGGTGACATAGAACATGATGAATTTCCAAAACCAAGTTGAATTAAGTACAGGCAAGAAAGAATTCTTGGAAATAATCTTCAAAACCTAGTGAATTATACATGCATGCATGAATCATGCTCAATTCCACATTCTAATATGTAATTCTAGCTTCTTATCCTCAATTTCATGTGATTTAGACTTTAACTTAGATAGTCTGAAGTCCTACATAATTTATGATCAATAATTTGGTTGAATTCTTACCTTAAGCTTGAGTTTACAAGTGTAGAAGCTTAATTCTCTCAAGTCTTCTTCAATCCTTCAAATTCTCTCCAATTCTCCTATGTCATCTTTGATCTCAACCCTCTTCTATGTTTCTCCCTCTCTCTCACATTTTGAGCTAACAAATGGTGATGAAAAATGAGTTCTAGAAGTTGCATTGGCCTTATATAGGTCCAATTAACTTAGGCTAACTAAGTGTGTTTAACTATAAGTAATCTTGTTTGATTAAATTTAATTTATTCTAATTATTTGTTTCCGAATTGAATTCTAATTAAATTTACCATAAATTTCTAAAAATTTTAAATTATACATTAGCCTAACCAATTTTGCGTTCGGTGGTTGATAAGGCCTTCAATTCACAGATTCAAACATAATTTCAGACAAATATTCCTACCATAGACAGATATAAACACAAACATCGAATGCTCAATTAATTAATAATTTCATCTTAATTACTTGTTAAGCATTCTTAATCAAGGATTATAGGCTAATCACAAGTCGGGGTTGTTACAACAACACTCTGTGGAAATTTCTTGACAACGTCTCCCCAGAAAGCTGAAACCGTTCTATTAATTTCTTCCATGCAAGCCCTTGCAAAATAATAGCCACCTTCTCTTCAACCTCTAAATCATGCTCTCGATTAATTTTTTCCAAACACTCCATGGGTTGTGGATTGGAGTTAAATTATTGATGTTTCCTCGGTTAGGTAGAAGATCAAGTAGATGACTCAATTTTTAGGTCTGATTTGGTTTTTACTCTTGTTTTCATCTGCAAATTGATTTTTTTTGGTTCCGTAACGATCAAATTTGGGAAACCGGTGGAGCTATGGACTTCTTGATGATACAATGTCAATAATGCGTTAAGATCCTCTAGAACGTATTCCTAGTGTGATCTCCTAGAGTGATCTATCCAAAGGCTGAGATTAAGCCTCACCAAAACGAGTAATTTCAACAAACAAAAAAAATCAGATTTCAAAATATCGAATACGTTCCTATTCCTGTGAAGCATTAAATAGAGAGAGAGAGAAAGAGAGGAGAGAGAGAGGGAGAGAGAGAGAGAGAGAAGGGATGAGAGAATAGAAGGACATTGCCGCCCTGCCCCGTCCCTTCCCACCCCCGACGCGCTACCACCACTACCATTTCTAAACCGTTTTGAAAAATATTCGATCTGGGATTGTTCAATTTATCAAGAACAAAGCTTTCAATTCCATTATTTCAAGCTTGGATTGTTCTTTTCTCATCATACCTTTCATACCGATCTTCAAAAATAGAAGGAACATACAAAATCCCAGACAAATATTCTTATGAATAATCAAAATTTAATTGATTTTCATTGTTTGGTTGGGTGTTTTTTCGACCAAACAAGCCATAAGACACAACAATGCCAATGAAGAGAAGGTGAAGGAGTTCCTAGAATTTAATGAGAATGGTTTGGTTGATGAATTCAACGGCTTTGGAAGGGAAAAGAGGAAGAAGAACAAGAAGCAATGCAACAAACAGAGATTTGCAAAGAAAGAGTGAGTAGGACTTACTTGGATTTGAGTGGATTGGAGATGTTGGATCTAGAATTAGAAGATGGGATTTGTTGGATGAGTCTAGTTCCTTCATTGATGAACAAAGATGGGCTTGTTGTGAGATTAGTTGTGTGAAATGGAAAAAAAGGTAAGACTTGGGAGCAAAGGATGAAAAAGAAGAGAGAGAAAGAGAGGAGAGAGAGGGAAGAAAAGGTAGTGAAGCCTTGAATGGGGAAATTTTGAAATTTGAATATTTATTTATTTATTTGAAATTACTCACCAAAATGACGCCGTTTGGTGAGACTTAATCTCAGCCCTTGAATGGATCACTCTAGGAGATCACTCTAGAGAATACACTCTAGAGGATTGCAATATGTCGGTAATACCAAATCACCAATAAAAAGCACTTTTTTCTTTGGATCTGTAACATATAACCTTCTTCTTTTTTTTCTTTTTTCTTTTTTTCTTTTTTTTTTGTGGCACTTACCAATAGGTCCTCATACACAATATTCAAAACTCATTTAGTCCCAAAACAAAACACGTGCACTAATTAGTCTTATATATTTTTAATTGTTACCAAAAAAATTTATTTTATTTTATTTAAAATTTAAAGACGTTGCTACATTCCATCACCGTTGAATTTTTGTCAGACAATCACCAAAGGCTTGACGAAATATTCAACATTACTGAGAAGTCGGTGGAGTATTGCTAGAGATCCGCCAAAGTATCACTAGAATGTTCTAAATGTCATTGGAAGTCATCTGGACATCAATATTGCCGAAGACTCACCGAAATGTCCAGAATATTGCCAAAAAAAAAAAAGAATAAATGAAAAAATTAGAAGGAAAAAACATAGAAACTCAAGCCACCCATCAAACTCTGCAAAACTTCTGAGAGCTCGCAATTTACACTCAAGTAACGGTTTGGTCACTCAAGCGGTGCGACCAAATTATGGAATTTCCAGATTGTTGTTCCAAGATCAAAACATGAGTTTAAAACTTCAAACCTGCTCTTTTGGGCCAAAACTTTAGAAACCATTTGAAAACTTGTATAACATCATGAATTGAAGATCCTTTCACAAAATCAAAGCCCAAAAACAAGTCAATTCTTTAAAACCAAAGCAAAACTATGTTCTTCTTTGCATGGTATACATATGCATGAAATCATCTAAGTTCTTTACTTTAAAAACATGATCAATTAAGACATGGTGACATAGAACATGATGAATTTCCAAAACCAAGTTGAATTAAGTACAGGCAAGAAAGAATTCTTGGAAATAATCTTCAAAACCTAGTGAATTATACATGCATGCATGAATCATGCTCAATTCCACATTCTAGCCATCACATAGGAGGGAATAGCTTGGGCAACCGATTTGAGAAGAGTTTCCCGACCTTCTTGGGACAAGAGTTTGAGCTTCCACCCTTGCAGTTTGTGGTGCACCCTCTCTACAATGAAGTCATATGTCTCTCGTTTGGATCTCCCCCAGAAAGTTGGCAAACCCAAATATCTGGAACCTGGTTTAACAAGGGCAACGCGCAAAACATCACAAATTTGTGTTTGAAGCCTTGCTCGAGTATTAGCAGAGAATTGGATACCCGACTTATCAAAGTTAAGTTTTTGGCCCAATGCTTGACTGTAAACATCTAAAACTCTGAGTATCTCTTGACATTGAACGACATCTACTTTAAGAAATAAGAGAACATCATCGGCAAATAACAAATGTGATAGCAATGGGCAACCTCAACTGAGCTTAATTCCAAAGAGTCTATTTGCTTCCAAGCTTTTTTTGAGAAGCTTAAATAACACCTCGATCACAAGTAGAAAAAGGTAAGGAGAGAGAGGGTCCCCTTGCTGAACGCCCCTAGAAGGTGTAAAGGTTGTTCATGCAGCTCTATTCATAATCACAGCAAAGGTAACTGTTGTAATACATTGCATCACCCAATTAACCCAGATTTCATGAAAGCCCAACTTACGCAGCACCGCTTCAAGAAAATCCCATTGAACCCGATCATAAGCTTTGTTAAAATCGAGCTTCGCAGCCATGGCCGAGTTGCGGCCCCGTTTGTGCAATTTAAGATAGTGAAAAGCTTCATGGGCGACCAATATATTGTCTTGAATCATACGACCGGGAACAAACGCCGATTGACATGGAGAAACAATCTTTCCTAAAACTTCTTTCAAGCGGTTAGCCAGAATCTTGGTGATGATCTTAAGATTGAAATTGCATAAGCTGATTGGTCTAAATTGCGAAAGGGACTCAGGAGCTGTAACCTTCGGGATCAACATCACTGAGAAGTCTCATGAGCTGATTGGTCTAAAATGCAAAAGTCTAAACTTCTACTATGGATGTCCATGAATGGTATCATTGCCTACAACTGTCATGACCCAAACCCGCTCCTATAAGTTTAGCATCGTAATCGGCCAGCAATCCTGGGATTACCGAAGGCCTCTGAACAGATTAGCAAAATTAAGGGGCTAGCGAAAGCAATCATTTAAATTCAATGTCCATAGAGCTGTGTAGACGTACATGAGACAAAAAAATTTGAACTTATATTTACATATATGACATCAACTTATATACAGATAAACTAAGATAGGTCTTAGCCCAATACACAGATAGTGTAGAAACTTGTTCAGACAAAACAAATGAAAACAAAAGTCTTAAACATGGTTCACCAAACTTGACCACTTCTTAATTCGAGAACCTCCTCGGGAGGCACGGTGGTTGGCTTAACAAAACAGAACTCCAAGCTAGCAACTTAGGCCTAGTCCTGCGCCTGATCACCTACATATATAAATAATATAATGAGTTGGAGTCTAGTGAATAACAACAGAGTAAAGGGTTTATGAATGATGTTCAAAATAGATTCAGAAATCAGAATTTATATTAGAAACAGATTCAGATTCACATACTTATACAGATTTCATAAACAGTTATATATGGTACATCCATTAGCTAACAAATCAGATTGGTCATAAAGACATATGTGCATAGTCGATACCGACGACCATAAAGGTCAACATCTTTGTGCACAAATAGCTATGATATTGTCCCCCCTCCCCCGACGAGGGCCATGTGAACAAAGGCCTCGGTATTATTACCCCCGGGTAAGGGCTACGTGCATATTGGCCACGGTATTGTTATCCCCGGGCAAGGGCCACATGAACATAAGCCATGGTATTGTTTCCCTCAGGTGAGAGCCACGTGAACTAAAGATGCCACAAATACATTTCAAAAAAATGAACATTCATTCATGATTCATAAAATAGTATTCTAGAAAACAGATCATATAATTTCAGTCAGAAAATACTTATAATCAAACATAGCTTTACAGAATTGTTACTAACAAATAGCTCCAGCAGTAGTAGAACAGATCAATTGAACAGAACAGACTGATCAGACGGGTGATAACACGTGACTTACACAAACATGTGACAGATACACATTGGACACACGTCTTAAAGGTTTTTAATTTATCATGTTTCTTCTTTAGCGTGTGTTCCTAACTCTTATCCTCATTATTGTAGCTTAAACATGGCCTAGGAATGCCTTAGATGCAATGAGGATGCAAAATGCACTCTAAAACACTTAACCAAATTTCTGAAAACAGGACAGTTCGTTTGAGCAAAGCTTTGGTCGCTCGAGCGGTCTGCAAAGTCTGTAAAAGTACTGGACGCTCAATTTTCACACTCGACGGTCGCTCGAGCCAAGTACTGAGAATAAAGAGTGGTCGCTCGAGCACAGATTCTGTCACTCGAGCCAAGGCTCATGTTTGCAAAAGTACTGGGAGCTTGAATTTTATGCTCGAGCCAAGATTCAAAACAGTGGGTGGTCACTCAAGCCACCCATCAAACTCTGCAAAACTTCTGAGAGCTCGCAATTTACACTCAAGTAACGGTTTGGTCACTCAAGCGGTGCGACCAAATTATGGAATTTCCAGATTGTTGTTCCAAGATCAAAACATGAGTTTAAAACTTCAAACCTGCTCTTTTGGGCCAAAACTTTAGAAACCATTTGAAAACTTGTATAACATCATGAATTGAAGATCCTTTCACAAAATCAAAGCCCAAAAACAAGTCAATTCTTTAAAACCAAAGCAAAACTATGTTCTTCTTTGCATGGTATACATATGCATGAAATCATCTAAGTTCTTTACTTTAAAAACATGATCAATTAAGACATGGTGACATAGAACATGATGAATTTCCAAAACCAAGTTGAATTAAGTACAGGCAAGAAAGAATTCTTGGAAATAATCTTCAAAACCTAGTGAATTATACATGCATGCATGAATCATGCTCAATTCCACATTCTAATATGTAATTCTAGCTTCTTATCCTCAATTTCATGTGATTTAGACTTTAACTTAGATAGTCTGAAGTCCTACATAATTTATGATCAATAATTTGGTTGAATTCTTACCTTAAGCTTGAGTTTACAAGTGTAGAAGCTTAATTCTCTCAAGTCTTCTTCAATCCTTCAAATTCTCTCCAATTCTCCTATGTCATCTTTGATCTCAACCCTCTTCTATGTTTCTCCCTCTCTCTCACATTTTGAGCTAACAAATGGTGATGAAAAATGAGTTCTAGAAGTTGCATTGGCCTTATATAGGTCCAATTAACTTAGGCTAACTAAGTGTGTTTAACTATAAGTAATCTTGTTTGATTAAATTTAATTTATTCTAATTATTTGTTTCCGAATTGAATTCTAATTAAATTTACCATAAATTTCTAAAAATTTTAAATTATACATTAGCCTAACCAATTTTGCGTTCGGTGGTTGATAAGGCCTTCAATTCACAGATTCAAACATAATTTCAGACAAATATTCCTACCATAGACAGATATAAACACAAACATCGAATGCTCAATTAATTAATAATTTCATCTTAATTACTTGTTAAGCATTCTTAATCAAGGATTATAGGCTAATCACAAGTCGGGGTTGTTACAACAACACTCTGTGGAAATTTCTTGACAACGTCTCCCCAGAAAGCTGAAACCGTTCTATTAATTTCTTCCATGCAAGCCCTTGCAAAATAATAGCCACCTTCTCTTCAACCTCTAAATCATGCTCTCGATTAATTTTTTCCAAACACTCCATGGTTGTGGATTGGAGTTAAATTATTGATGTTTCCTCGGTTAGGTAGAAGATCAAGTAGATGACTCAATTTTTAGGTCTGATTTGGTTTTTACTCTTGTTTTCATCTGCAAATTGATTTTTTTTGGTTCCGTAACGATCAAATTTGGGAAACCGGTGGAGCTATGACTTCTTGATGATACAATGTCAATAATGCGTTAAGATCCTCTAGAACGTATTCCTAGTGTGATCTCCTAGAGTGATCTATCCAAAGGCTGAGATTAAGCCTCACCAAAACGAGTAATTTCAACAAACAAAAAAAATCAGATTTCAAAATATCGAATACGTTCCTATTCCTGTGAAGCATTAAATAGAGAGAGAGAGAAAGAGAGGAGAGAGAGAGGGAGAGAGAGAGAGAGAGAAGGGATGAGAGAATAGAAGGACATTGCCGCCCTGCCCCGTCCCTTCCCACCCCCGACGCGCTACCACCACTACCATTTCTAAACCGTTTTGAAAAATATTCGATCTGGGATTGTTCAATTTATCAAGAACAAAGCTTTCAATTCCATTATTTCAAGCTTGGATTGTTCTTTTCTCATCATACCTTTCATACCGATCTTCAAAAATAGAAGGAACATACAAAATCCCAGACAAATATTCTTATGAATAATCAAAATTTAATTGATTTTCATTGTTTGGTTGGGTGTTTTTTCGACCAAACAAGCCATAAGACACAACAATGCCAATGAAGAGAAGGTGAAGGAGTTCCTAGAATTTAATGAGAATGGTTTGGTTGATGAATTCAACGGCTTTGGAAGGGAAAAGAGGAAGAAGAACAAGAAGCAATGCAACAAACAGAGATTTGCAAAGAAAGAGTGAGTAGGACTTACTTGGATTTGAGTGGATTGGAGATGTTGGATCTAGAATTAGAAGATGGGATTTGTTGGATGAGTCTAGTTCCTTCATTGATGAACAAAGATGGGCTTGTTGTGAGATTAGTTGTGTGAAATGGAAAAAAGGTAAGACTTGGGAGCAAAGGATGAAAAAGAAGAGAGAGAAAGAGAGGAGAGAGAGGGAAGAAAAGGTAGTGAAGCCTTGAATGGGGAAATTTTGAAATTTGAATATTTATTTATTTATTTGAAATTACTCACCAAAATGACGCCGTTTGGTGAGACTTAATCTCAGCCCTTGAATGGATCACTCTAGGAGATCACTCTAGAGAATACACTCTAGAGGATTGCAATATGTCGGTAATACCAAATCACCAATAAAAAGCACTTTTTTCTTTGGATCTGTAACATATAACCTTCTTCTTTTTTTCTTTTTCTTTTTTTCTTTTTTTTTGTGGCACTTACCAATAGGTCCTCATACACAATATTCAAAACTCATTTAGTCCCAAAACAAAACACGTGCACTAATTAGTCTTATATATTTTTAATTGTTACCAAAAAAATTTATTTTATTTTATTAAAAATTTAAAGACGTTGCTACATTCCATCACCGTTGAATTTTGTCAGACAATCACCAAAGGCTTGACGAAATATTCAACATTACTGAGAAGTCGGTGGAGTGGAGTATTGCTAGAGATCCGCCAAAGTATCACTAGAATGTTCTAAATGTCATTGGAAGTCATCTGGACATCAATATTGCCGAAGACTCACCGAAATGTCCAGAATATTGCCCCAAAAAAAAAAAGAATAAATGAAAAAATTAGAAGGAAAAAACATAGAAAATTTTGATAAATATTAATAAACTAAAAGAAAAAAAAATGTAATAACAATTAACAACAACAATAAGGGAAAATATAAGTTATTTTTCAATTTTTATAGGGTTTAAGTAAATAATCTCCTATATTAATTAAATTGAAAAGCAAAGGTATGATTCTATTAAGTATTTCTCCTTATTAATCAAACTGAAAAATATGTTATGAAACTGCAAAATTTTACCGTTTTTAAAGCATGTCATGAAACTATAAAATTTTACAGTTTTAAAGCATAATTCATTTTAGCACAAAAAAAATAATAAATAAATAAAAATAAAAATTGAAACTGAAACTGAAAAATTTTATAGTTTTCACTGCCTGTAACTAAAGCTTGAAAAAAACTTGTACAAAATTTAAAAACTTTCTCCATTAAAACAGGAAAAAAAAATGCATAGCAGAGAAAAAGTAAAAAAATTGAGAGATCGAAAGAGAGAGAAAGATATAGAGAGATGATTTTATTTTGACAACTATTTTTTGATTTAGATCTGGCCAGATTTGATTTAGATTTACTTAGATCTAAGTAGATCTAATAATCTTGTTCGTCAAAAACTCATATTTTTCGCCGCTAGTGAAGGCAGCAAGGAGTCAGTGGTAGGTGGTTGTCGATAAACCCCAATTGATAGAGATCATCAATCGTCGATAACTGTATATCAAAAAGAGCAAAAGAAGAATGAAAGAGCCTGGAAACCTTATAAGTTGAAGACCGTATACAGTCCTTCCACATCCCTTAAATCATAGAAGTCATTTGCATCATATAATCGAATGAGATCTTCCTAACATAGACGAAGATTGGACCACATCATGGGAGGATCTCGTGAAAATCTCTTAGCTTTATTATAAACATGGAAAGCAATATCTTTGAGAATAAAAAGCTCACTAAGAGTTGGATTTGTGATTCTAAAAATAGTATCAATGGTTACAAGACTTTCGGGTCTATTAAAAAAATGGAAAATGTTTGGAACCCTATTTGGGAATGACTCCCACACCTCCAAAGTGATCTTGGCCCTCCATGTATGTGTGGGGCCCACTCATGTATGTGTAGGGTTCACATCATGAGTGGTCCAAATTTGTGGGGTTCTTGTGGGGGGTGGGGATCTCAATTATTATTCTAAAAAAATTATGAGACTAAATAGAGTATAACTTTTTAGAAACAGGATATACAGATAATTTGTCCTTTGGGGCACTTACCGATAGATTTCATAGATAAAATTCAAAACCTATCTAGTCCCAAAACAAAATATTTGCACTAATTAGTCCTACATATTTTTAATTGTTACCAAAGAAAAAATTTCTTAAAATTTAAAGACATTGCTACATCCCACCACCACCGAATTTTTGTCAGGCGATCACCAAAGGCTCATCGAAATATTCAACATCACTGAGAAGTCACCAGAGTATCACCAGAATGTTCTAAACGTCACCGGAAGTGGTCGGAATGCCCATAACGCCAATAACATCGTCGCAAACTCATCGGAATGTTCAGAATATTGCCCCAAAAAAAAAAAGAATAAATGGAGAAATTAGAGCGAAAAAATATAGCAAAATGTGCTAAATATTGATAAAATAAAATATATATAATATATATATAACAACAATTAACAGCAATAGTGAGGAAAAACATAAATTTTTTTTGATTTTTGTAAGATTTAAGTAAATAATCTCCTATATTAATCAAACAGAAAAGTAAGATTTGAAACTGTAAAGTTGTTGTAGTTTCAAAGTATGATTCTATTTAGTATTTTTTCTTATTAATCAAACTGAAAAAGCATATTATGAAATTACAAAATTTTATAGTTTAACAGCATGTCATGAAACTGCAAAATTTTGTAAATTTCAAGTATGATTCATTTTAGCACTAAAAAAATTGAAATTGAACAATTTTACAGTTTTTACCACCTATAACTAAAACTCAAAAAAAAAACTTGTTTAGAACTTGAAAATTTTCTCCATTAAAATCGGAAAAAGAAGTGCATAGCAGAGAAAAAGTAAAAAAAATTGAGAGATCGAAAGAGAAAGAAAAATATAGAGAGAAGATTGTACTTCGACAACTATTTTGGGTTTAGATCTGGCCGAATCTGATGTAAATCTATTCAGATCTAAGTATATCTTCATCAAATCGGAGTAGATCCATTCATCTTGTTCACCGGAAACTCATATTCTTCACTATCGATGAGAGCGAAGTAAGGAGTCGATGGTTGGTGAGGGCAAGCAAACCCAAATCGATAGGGGTTATCGATTGCCAATAATTATATATAAAAAGGAGAAAGAGAGAATGAAATAGCCTTAAAACCCTATGATTTGAGGATTGTATACTATCCTTCCACATCCTTTAAATCATAGAAGTCATTTGCATCATATAACCGAATGAGATCTACCTGACATAAACAAAGATTGGATTGCATCATGGGAGGATCTCGTGAAAGTCTCCTAACTTTATTGTAAACATAGAAAGCAATACCTTCACTACAACATATAAGAGTTTTAGAGACCAAATGTTTTGGTCTCTAAAAGTGAAAATTTTGTTGCAAAAGACATTTAAAGACCAATATTTATTGTCATGAGGATAGTCGCTAAAAGGTCGTCTCGAAAAATCAAAAACAAAGTTTTTAACGACAAAATTTTGAAAATGTCACTAATAAATAGGCTTTTAGGAGCAAAAAATTGGTCTCAAAATGATTTATTTTTTGAGACAAAAAATTTGATCCCAAAAAGATAGTAATTCATCACTAATATCTAATTTTCGTTGCTAAAAATATAATAACGACACTTTTTGTAACAAAAATACTTGGTCCCTAAAAAAAAATTTATCTTTAAATTTTGGTCTTTAAAACCTTAATTTTTTGTAGTGCTTTGAGAATGAAAACCTCACTGTGAGCTGACTTGTGACTCTAAAAATGGTTTGTGTATATCAAAAACATCACAGGCCCAACAACACCCTCCAATCCGATCACGGACTAGAGGGAAACCAATCCTTTTAGTATACCTAAATTTTAAGAACTATCGGCGCAATTTACCCTAAAATTTATTTTTACAAAAAAAAAATAATAATTTTGAGACAAGTAAAAATATTATAAAATTCAATTTATGTACAAATTTTTACTTATTTTTTCCAACTAATTAAACCTATTATTTCTTATAGCAAATGTGAATTTTATTTCTATTTTTTTCACCTAAATCCATTCACTACAATTGAACTCAGCAAAAAACGGTGGGGTGTTTCAATTATTATTTTTTTTTTTTTTTTTTTTTTTTTGTTTACAGCTTCTCCCTTATTTTCCTAAAGTCAACTTAAAAGTGTTGTTCTACACTCTTTTCACCTAAAGCAAGACCGTGGCGTGTTTCAATTTTTATTTTTTTTAATTAATAAACAAAACGTTGCCGCTGTGCTGTCACAGTACCCCGCTTCCCTAAAATATATAGGAGAAATTACTCATAAGTCCCATATGAAAAAATGTTACTCCATCTAGTTTTGAGTATTTTTTTATAAATTATTTAGTTCTTTTTTTACATCACAACAATATCATCAAAACAACATCAAATATCATCATCAAAACAACATCATTATCAAACAACATCAAACACACTACAGGAAATTTAGCTTTTAGTGGCGTTTAAAAAACGCCACGATAAGTACCAAAAACGCCACTAATTCTTTTTGTGACGCTTAGCACCAAACGCCGAGGACGCGGCCGTCGCTATAGCATTGTGGCGCTTTAAAAACATCGTCAATTTGTTATAGGCGGCATTTTAAAAAACGCCGCTAAATGCGGTACATAAGGCAAAGTGACGTCATGGCAATTTTTAGCGACGCTTTAGAAATGTCGTTAATTTGTTAACGCCGCTAACTGTGACACATAACTGCAAAGTGATGTTTTGACAATTTTTAGCGACGTTTCAAAAACGTCATCATAGCTTTTTTAATTTTAAAAAACCTATATAGTTGGGTTCTGAAAAATGCTATTACATCTTTATTTTTTTAATTGTTTTTTTTTTAAATTATTACTTATAATAAAATTGCAAAGTAGCACTAATATGAAACAATAACTCTTATTTCCATTCAAATGAACATTTGTCAAAAGAAAAAGGCAAAAAAAAATAACAAAAGAATTGATTTGAGACCAAGCCAGTATCTAGTGATATTCATCCTCCATCATCACCTTTTCACATGGAGACAAGTGAAAAGGTCTATAATAACATTACGTATTTGAAATAATAAACCAGGCAAATTTTGGAAATCATCCAATAATGGGATTAGTTATGAGGCTGCAAACATCAATTAAACCATTAAACTGCCTTCCACCACCATTCTTAGCAGCTGTAGCATCATTGCCAAACATGTTCGAGCATAATCTAGGGAATAAACAAAAAGAGAAATTCCTTTGTATGGTTCAGACAGCCGACCAGCTTTGATCATCTCATCCTGGTTCTGAATCAATAGCTTAACTCGCTCTATCGGAGCAGCAGCAGTCTTGGATACAGCAGCAGAAACTCCTCGTTCTGAATCAACCATTAAACTGTCTACGAAAACCTTTTTCTGCGGGAGCAGCAGCTGTTTCTCCCCTTTTAGAATGTAATGCTTGGTTACAGAAGTGTAAACCTGCAAAAAACAAAAAAAAAAAAAGGCTGACAAATTAAGCCCTAAAAGCAACAGGAATCAACAAATTGTGATGATAATAAACATAGGAGCACAATTGGGCACAATAGAAAATCAAAATTAGTTTCTATTGTTTCCTAGATTCAGCTTTTTAATTTAGTTCACTCATCATTCCTAACCATAGAGTTAAACTTGGATTTTCAGCCATCACAAATAGAGTCGATATCCACATATCACCTCCCATGCAGTAAACATATTTAGAATCACAGAAAACAATGGAGCATGCCTCCATAACAAGAGATGGCCCTATAATCCTCAAGTAACTTGGTCAGGTAAAGCAGTTCCTCTGTCAAGGTTATTCTTTATCTCCAGCGTGTATCTCCCAAAGGTTCACTCAATCTTCTTATTGAAATGTTCATTACGGTCATTGATCGAATCAATATCTTTCTCATCATGAAACCTTCTCCTCCGGCTTCTCATCTCTGTCCTTGAGTTCCTTCACCATCCTTTCAATTTTGTCCTCGGCAACTTTTGGTGCCTGTCATATATGAGTAGAATTCTTTTGTTCTGTTCAAATTTCTCTAAATTGAACCATTTTAGCTAGAAACACATAATTTCCTCAATTAAAACACTTACCTTTCCATATTGGAGGCTTGAAGCTTCTCTGTAGAATTCTGGATCAGCTTCTTTCATTTTATTGTACTCTTCGATGTCAATCTCAATGTTCTTTGACCGTTTCTTGTACGCATTGTACAATGTTTTCTGATTAAAAACTGTTCAAGCAAGGCAATGTATTTCAGTACATACATATAAGGTATCAAATGTCAATGTTGAATGGTTCAAAGAAGGTGGGGAAAAAAAAAAAGAAGGTAACTTAAGCTTATCTTTATATTGGAGAATTAAAGAAGTTTTCAACAAAATATCTATTTCCAGCCTTCCAAGCACAATATATGTAAAATAGCTTGAACCCATGAGAATGCAGACATATACTAAGATATGTACTATACCAATAATTCAACACTGTATTATGCTGTTTATTTGACCATGTAACAACAATTATTCTTTCATTTTATCCAACCAACTAAAAAGTTCTCTTCCAAGAAGATATGGTAACAAAAGTTTGTAGCAAATAGGAAACTAAAGCAACCTTTCTTAAGTAAACTTACAAATTAATATTGATTAAAGAAGGCAACAAGGGAGCACCACCCATGTACAAAAGAGAAAAAAAAAAAAAAAAAAAAAAAAGCCGATAAGTTACCTAGTTCATTTTTATCCATCAGTGCCTTAGCTTCAGCAATTACTCTAAAGCAATAGTCACTACATTGATGATAAGGGTTTGATGCATTTCTGCAATCTGGAAGCACTCTTCCTTCTTCATTCACATTTTATGCCTCTATATTTGTAATGACCCCAAAATGCGTATAAGAAATCATCTTTATTTCCCTATGAAATGATGTGGTTTAATTTAATTATATCTATTAGAATTGAAGCATTATCAGTTGAGTTACGGACTTAAAATGGAAATTACCGACCTTTATGGGTTCAAAAATCAAAATTGAGGACTTGGATGTGTTAATGGAAATTTTTAGAACTATTTGGAAAACTTAATTGGAAATCTAATTTGTCTGGTTCGTTAATGTGCGTTTGGGTGGTAAACTTGGTATTGCAAATTGAAGGCCTTAAAGACTTCAGAAACCGAAATAGGGGACATATTTATGATCACCATGATTTTTAGAGTCATCTGGAAAGTTTAATTGAAATTTAATTTTGTGCGATTCGTAAGGGCGTGTTTGGCCCTCCGTAATTGTCTTAAAGTGTATATAGTTAAGCATATGGGTGTATATGAGTTATAAGGGAGGACTTATCTTTTTGGAGCTCAAAATATCTAAGAAGAGAGGGGAAGACCTGTGAGAAAGAGAGAGAGAGAGAGAGAGAAAGAGTTCACCATTGTTGAGAGTTTGAAGATGGCTTGAAGAAATTGGAGAGAAGAAGGAGAGCAACCATGGAAGCTTGGAGAAATTAAAGAGAACCATGAGGAAATCAAAGAGTGAACTAAGGGAAGATTAATTATCTTCAATCCTTGTGTTTAAGACATTAATTTCATGAAATCATGTTAATAAAGGAAGCTTTGAACCCATGAACCTTGATTTTCTAAGAATTCATTGATTGAAGAAATAGAGTCATTAAATTTGTTTATTTTGAGATCATGGTGTTTGATGAAGAATAATAATGTGAAATTGGTCATGTATTAAGGGTTTTGGGCTTTGATTTACATGTAATTAAGTTTGATTTTGAAAATGAGAAGTCCCAAATTTTCAGCCATTTTCGGACTGAAACTGTCCAGGGCGCACGTGCGGCACTGTTCCCCCGCACGTGCGGAGACAGCTCTGTCTAGCCAACTTTGAACAAGCATATCTTTTCCATCCGGACTCCGTTTTGAGTGATTCTTGAGCCTAAAATCAAGCCCCGGAAGTCTAGTTTTCAATGGAGGTAGTCTCAGTCCTAAATTCTGAATACAGAAATAGTTATGTCCAAATTGGTGACAACTGTTCACTTTCTGTCAACCGGTTTTGAACCATTTCTTCACCTAAACCATTTCCCATCGATTTCTCCTATTTTCTGAAACATGGATTATAACCTAGGCAGGACTAATGAAGCTAGAACCACCATGGCTATTGGTTTAAGAATAAGAAAGAGATTGGTTTTATCCTCATATTCTGTTATGTGCATTGTGTTTGTAGGTCAAGACGAGGACATCGTTCCACCGCTATCAGAGACCTACCACTGTGAGTAATAGTACTCTAATGAACATTATTTACCGTTAATAATGGTTCTTATTAACATTCTGTTCTCTGTGGTCAATTAAGTTAACATGTATGTGAAATGAGAATTAGTGTGGACTTATGTAAACATTGAAGGATTTGGCACACACTGGCATGATATAGATATCTACCTAGAGTGGATCATCAAAACGAATAATTGGATAAGACTACGGGTTGTTTTGTACGTTAATAACCATTGTGAAATTATGTTAAATATCAGATGAACCTTTGAATGACTCAATCTGGAGAAAGAATTGAATGTCAATAACACGATTATGTGACTCACGTTATGATATGAATGGCTCCACTCTTATTAATGTAATGGAGCATTTACCTTTTGTTTATCGTTAATAGTGTTGTTCTGTTATGGTGGGATAATTATGTCACCTTATGAGAAACCATGGGAAAATCCAAGAGCATTACTGAGTACTACGTTCTGTTTATTGTTGATAATGGATACTAACACACTGTTATCTGTAAATCAGTTGTATGGATTTATGACAAACAAGTGGAATGTAAGTGCATTACGAGACTACGGTATTTACGTATCTCTGGACTCGTTTAATATGTAATAACATTCTGTTATCTATGAATCAGTGGCATTAATTTATGACAAACAAATGGGATGTGACTGCATTATGAAGTCTACTTTGTTGATAGTTGCTATTAGCACTCTGTTGAACGTAATGTAACTATGTTAACTCATGTGAATAATTAGAAGGAATTATGTGCTTCTGTATGAACTATTACGCCAAAGGCCATTATATATTGCTGTACGGAGCAAAGTGCTGTACGGAGCTAAGTGCTACACTTTGGTAGGAGCTACCTCTAGAATCCGTACGAGCCACCTCTTGAGTCCATACATATCTATTTCTGGGCCGCTAGGCCGTTCTGTTATTTCTGGGTCACTAGGCCGTTCTGTTATTTATGGGCCCCTAGGCCGTTCTGTTATTTCTGGGCCGCTAGGCCGTTCTGTTATTTCTGGGCCGATGGCCGTTCTGTGTATTACAAGGGCTTAACGCCATTCTGATAAGGGCTCAATGTCGTTCTGTTTAAGGGCCAATATGATAAGTTGTGAATCTATGACACCCAAAAGTTACTTTATAAATATGCGAACCCCTCAGGCCAAGGGCCAAACTGTGAAATTGTGAACCGACATAGGCATCCTACAAGTTGTACAGAATCAGACTAACTATATGGTTACTGCATTATTTATGTGTTTTTTTTTTATATATGCATGTAAGTACTATTATTCACTGAGGTTATCTCACTCTGTATTTTGTCTGATTCCGTAGGTCCTGCGTTTGGAGGTCAGCCACAACTTTTAATGCTCGTCTCCCTTTGTTAGCCTCTGTGTGTCCAAGCATTTGGGTGAAGCCTACCCGTTTTGTGAAGTTTTGGCTTAGATTCTTATTGTCTATAATATGTTGTAACTTCTAATGTTTTTTTTTGTTATACGCCCAAACACGGGCGGGGTTGTATATGTGTATGTAACTATTATCATCTGTCTGTTTGTGATCCTGGCATGATAGTGGTCGCTCAATGGATGTAGTTTTTTTTTTTTCCTTGCATGTTATTATATAAGAATTATGCTTCCACTCAGGCCTCATATGTTATATATAACAGGTTAAGTGTCCGGTTCTAAAGTGGTCATGCCCAAACTTTTAGGGGCGGGTTTGGGGTGTGACAATATTGCTCTTATTGCCTGAAGAAAGCAATCCAAATATGAAAGAACATTTAGATTGTAAATTTAGGTTCCGTAACCAAATTTCATATATGCATGCATGTGAACACACAATCAATTGAAGCTCAATCTAAAATTTACTCAAACAAAAACCCATAAACTAAAACCCATAATGTCTACATAACAAGATGGTGTAATCAGGTCCTTGTCTAAGCACTTTTGTATAACACATGTCCAAATCATTTTATTTCTTTTTAATTCATAGAGATGATTGTTTAATGGAAGGCATACATTAGAGTGTACACACAAATTTAAAACACAACAGCAACTATTATGGGATGAAACACTCACCAAATTTCTCTCCTTCTTCCCTCATGTCCTCTAAAATTTCCTCATACTCTCCATCATCCATCAGTTCATCAGCAGTAATTAGCTTCATGGTACCCCAAAATGAAACACCATTAGCACGAATAGACAATAATTACTGTAAAGGGGGTTGGCATGGGGAAGAAAAAGTCGAACTACAGAGGTTACTTAATCATACCTCAGTCAAGCATAGAACTTTGGTTGGAGTCTCTGCAGTTGTTGTGGGTCCTGTCCCTACTCCAGGAAGATTCACACCACCAGCTCGCAAGACCATTTTCTACAAAACAAGTCAGGAATGAAAAATGTATGAGCGATGAAAAGGTAGAAATCGAACAGGGGAGGGAAAATAGCATTATCCCTTACTTGCAAAGCTATATGTTGTTGTGCCTGATATGAACTTCGATTTCGAGATCTGAATCGGATGTGGTTTTGTGGAAGAGACAATCTGGTGGATGGATAAAAGAGAGACGAAAGAGATGGAGAAAAATAAGGGGGTGAGTGAGACTGTGAGAGATGATGGAGAAGGACAGGAGACAACTGATTTTCCTATATTATAGTTAGCAAATAGTAAGATAATCCCAAAATTATAAGGGTTCTATCCACCAAAAAAATGTACAGATATTCATAACCCCAAATTAGTTACATGACAAAAATTTTAAATTAGTTTTGTAGTTCATTTAAAAAATATTGCCCAAACTTTATGTCAAGCTAGTTACTATATAAAAAAGATCAATTTTTGGGTCATATAAGTACCAATACTTAGAGATACTTACAGATACAACATATTTGTCGAAATATCCATATTTCATAGCAAACTGATCTAGCCTTTTGTTTATATAGTACTTAATACTATACATAATGTTTGGTAATGTAATAAAAACCTAGTCTAATATGTAATTAGTCTTAGAAATTTGGCTACTTAATGTCTTTTATTGTTGGGCACCTACAATTAAAAAGAAAAAGGAAAAGGAGAGCTCGTGACAAAGACCATGAGGGTGACCTCATTATCCACTTTCCATTTCCATTTTGGTTTCAATAACTGGCATCTTCTACAGCCGCTAGAGAGATGGAGAAAAGTAACCAATGATTCAGTTTGTCATGTGCTGCAATAGTTAAGTGTTATTACTGATAATGGTACATCGAGATGGCCATCTGCAAATGCAATTCAGCTTACGAAAATGAGGAATTAAGTGCTATTCACATTTCAGCTAAATTTTCTACAAACGATAGGCTTAAGTGGGCTGCATCCTTTTAAAGGTAAGATCACTGTTGCTTCGGCTTTGAAACTTGTGATCATCTTGAGTTAGCTGGGCTCAATTGTTATGGCATTCCAAGGCCATTTCAAGGGCTGGTTTTATTCTCTACAGGACTACAGGGTTTGAAATGTGAAAACTATTTTCCTAGTCAACCAATTAAGTCTCAAATTTTTTGTATAATAACAAAGTACACTGCGCTTGAAAACCAAATTATAACCAAAACAGATCAACCTCCTTTTGATTTCATTCCTCTGTTTTTCTCAGCAAACAAACAGAGATGATTGTGCGAACAATGCCAAAAGTGATGGAATCTAAATTATCTGTAAATTGAAATCTGTAAATGATGCTCCAAATTTGTGGCTGATCTGATGAAACCAATACAGAGAGAAACACACAAAGAGGCAGAGAGAGAGAGAATTAATAATTTCAAGATTAACTGTCGTTAGGATACTAAAAGCCTTCCTATTATTTTATTCAGTCAATATAATTTCCAACTTGATCAAATTACTTCATTATGTGAAAATGATAAATATTCAATTCTCTGCAACACAGAAATGAGCTAGGAAACAGTATGAGTTGTGTATGAATCACTGACTGAACTAACTAGCAAACAGTATGAGTTGTGTATGAATCACAGTATGAGTTGTGTATGAATCACAATAATATCTTTCTCCTTTCACATCAAAACATACTGGACAGTCTTGTTTTGTTGATGTGTCCGTAGACATGCTAACAAGCACAGATCTATTGGGTCTCCATGATTTTAAACTTTTCTCTGCAAAATCAAAACAATTCTCTCTAAAATCATGCAGAAAATTTTGACTACAACCAACTGATTCACTGATTTTTTAGCTTACTAGGAATGGCCATTGGTCAATCCATTTCTCATTTTGTCTTCCAGAACTTGAACTTAAAGATACCTACCAAAACAATTAACAGCACTACGATGAGTTCAAATTTCAGTAATCACTGTCCAGTTCTGTTTGACCAGAAACCATACTAAACATCATTACTATGTCAGATTTCTTCTCACAAAGCCACAATGGAAGGGGGGAAAAGAATATGTGTGGCACAAGCACGTCCCATTTGTATAATTAATGTGTCTGAACTCTGAAGTATTGTTATTCCAACTAACCTAATGAAGCACTAATTTTCTTAATTTCATTGCAAGAAAATTCTATCTCCTAAAGTATGAACTTCATGTTACTTGATTACTAAACAATTACCATCAATTAGGAAAAAAATCTACACACTTCTGAATATAATAAAGATGTTCATGCATTAGCAGATTTGGCTAAAATGCTAAAATAGGAACAACAACAACACTAATGTATTTAGCAAAGGTTCAGCCAAGTAGCAGAAATTTAACTAAAAACAGTAGTTCTCAATAGAGAGACAAACTTATAATTCAATAAGGAAAAACAAAAAATCAATCCCTCAGCATCTGAAACGTTTAGATGTATTTAGAGAAGGTAAATCTAACAAAAGTATTCAATGTAGTAGCAAAAATGATGTCAATGACGATATAACAAATAAAAAAATCTATCAGATGTTCTGTTTTAACTTCTTTCCATTATGTTGTGTTAAGTAATCTTTGTGTCTTTGATTGCTTTTAAGCTTATAACATTCATGGCCCTTAAAATTAGATAAAATGGCCATTCGGTGCTACAAATTAAAGGCTATCATCTGTCACAAGATTCTTATATTCCTCAAATCCAAGAACAACATTCACATTGTCTACTCTAAGCAGGAGTCTGCTGTCACTACTCGCTACATTATGGCACCTGCACAACAGATGAGATAGATACTACAAGCTGCTATAAGGACTGATAATTGAAAGGTAAATCATCGTGACAGGAAAAGCTATGCTCTGGAGAAAAATTATGTTTGAATAAAAGTAACATAAAAAGGAGGCAAGCATCAAATTCTTAAAATTGCATTAAAGTATATAGTTAAATATCAGTTCAGCTTGAGTGAGAGTGAGAGTGAGAGTGAGAGAGACAGAGACAATGGAGCTCATCGATCTGAATCGTTGAGATGAGATGAGATGAGATTTCGAGAGAGAACTTTGAAATGGCTTTGATGAATCACCGATCTGTTTCGCTGAGACCAAGATGAATCTCTGAATCACAGAGCTAAACTGACAGAGATAATTAGGGTATAAACAGCAGAGAGAGAGAGAGAGAGAGAGTAGCTCACCGATCTGAATCGATTTTGAGAGAGAACTTCGAAATGGCTCTGATGAATCACCGATGTAAGATCTTTGAAGCTCTGACTTCGATTTTGAAAGATTTCTGATGAATCACCGATGTAAGATCACCGATCCGAATCGATTTCGATTTTGAGAGAGAGAAAGAGAGAGAGCGCGAATGAGAGCGAGAGTGAGAGTCAGATTCAAAATAAAGGTGAAGCAGGAAGAGGGAGCGTGCGGGACAAAACCATTTCAAGGCGTTGATAAACGTCTTCTATTCATGAAACGGCGCCGTTTTGATTAGAGAAAAATGCGACGCTTAGAAAACGCCGTTAAATATTATAAACAGTAGCGTTTTAAAAAACGCCGTTAAAAATACACCGTCAATTCTAATATTTCCTGTAGTGACATCATCATCAAAACAACATTAAGATTATTCATTTTTCTTCGTCCAAACATTAACCTAATTTTTTTCCTCTTTTTAAAATTTTTATAAAATAAAAATACGTTTCTTTCCGTGTTAATGTTTTCGATCTTCATCAGAAACTCCTCATCTATCTCCCTCTCTCATCAATCACATATACTTCACCATTCTTGCAAACAATCATACTTCACCATTCATAAAAATACTTCACCATTCACCATTCTAGATTGAAAGTACCAGCAAAACAAAAAAGACAACAAATCTAAACATCAGATTGGGTACAAATCGAACAACAACAACATCACGATAAGGCTAGAGTAACCCTGTGACGGCGCCACCCGTAACCGGAAAGACACCAACATAGATCTTGGAGATCAGTGAACAGAACCCAATAAGTTTCGATTTTTTCCTCATTTGTAGATTCATGGATGTAGATATATAGGTATAGAGAGATGTGTATGTGATTGAATTTGGAGGATTCTGGAGAGGTTGAAGAGTTTGCACCTGCAGAGGGAGAACATCACAGATCCGACATTCAAGAACATCACTGTGTTGAAGAACATCACAGATCCGATATTCGATCCGATTTGAGGGTAGAACATCACCGTGTTGATGATGTTTTGTTGATGTTGATTTGATTTGATGATGTTTTGTTGATGTTTGATGTTCAAAAATTACCCAAAACATCATCGAACATCAAATGGGTTAACATCAAACATATTTTGAATGTGCTTGAACACATATTTTTTTGTTGATGTTTGATGTTCGAAAATTACCCAAAACATCATCGAACATCAAATGGGTTAACACCAAACATCAAACATATATCAACAACAGACATTAGATGATTTTTGTTCATGATGTTCTGACGTTGATGTTCATGATGGTAAACATTAGATTATCGAAATCTGATGTTCATAATGGTAAATAAATCTGATGTTTCATTCTACAATTTCAAACATTATTGAAATCTGATGAACATTAGATATTTGAAATCTAATGTTTGAAACATCATTGTAATTTTTCACGGCGTTTTAAATGTGATGTTTGAAATCTGATTTCAAACATTGTAATTTTTCACGTTATTGTAATTTTTTATGTTTGAAATCTGATGTTTGATATCTAATTTTTGATGTTTAAAATCTAATTTTTCACGATGTTTGTTCATGATGTTCTGACGTTGATGTTCATGATGGTAAACATTATATTATTGAAATCTGATGTTCATGATGGTAAATGAATCTGATGTTTCATTCTATAATTTCAAACATTATTGAAATCTGATGAACATTAAATGTTTGAAATCTAATGTTTGAAACATTATTGTAATTTTCAACGATATTTGAAATCTAATGTTTGATGTTGGATGAATAATGTTTGATGTTTGAAAAGAAGGGAAATCTAAAAAATGCTTATAGTAAGCTTCTTGGGAAATAGGACCTATTAGTCCAACAAAAAACTTTCGGGACTAAATGGGTTAACATTTCCAAATTTGAGATTTATTGGTGCTTTGCCCTATAGATAAAGATTATGTATTATGTATCCTTTATAAAATTATAATAGTGACCCTCTTTAAATTATGTAAAACTTTTTGCTTTTTTAAAATTTTAAAAATTCTCTATTTTATTATTTTGATTATTCTTGTACACTTTTAATTGATAGGTCAAGGCAAAAATTGAATCAATTGATAATTCATTTCTTATTATGAGATTTGTTTAGTTACTTATTTCTCCTCATTGTGGGACACTTTTTTTGAGTCAATAGGATTGAATTTACTGATTATTTGATTCATAGAATTTAGTTATTGAGTGGATTTATAAGTCACATTAATGTAAATCTCAGGATAATTGTAATAAAAATAAAAATATAAATATAAATGTATAAGTTTAATAATATCTTGCTATTACTTGTTATGGAGGAAAAAAATCAATATTGTGATTAATATGTGCTCCTTTTACATTAAATTTCTGGCTCCGCCACTACTTATAATATGAAAATTATTGTAAACCAGACCATTACGTTCAAATCCAACTAATAACAAAATAATTAATTAATCACCCATTTGTTTTTGGAAGTTGGTAGGAATGTGAATTACTGAGTCAACACCGTCTATGGTTTCTTTTCTTTGAAAAAGGAGATATATAATTTTCTAGATAGGCTCCTCTTAAGTTTGTAAATTTGGAGTCTTTCTAGTTGGCTTTTTTTTTTTTTTTTTTGTTTGACTCAAATTCAATTATTTGAACCATTTACATTTTAAAATTTGTAAAGTAAATTATTCTTATAAAAAATTAAGTTGATCGAAAACAATAATTATATATTTTAATCAATTTTGTATGTAAAAAATGGACGATGAGTATAATTTTAAATATAATTGTTCATTTTCTTCAATAAAAAATTAATTCAAACATGTAATTATCATTACTCGATCAATTTAATTTTTTATAGAAATAATTTACTTGACGAACTCATTTGAATAGTTTAAATCATCGAAATAGAATCAAAATAAGCCCACTAAAAAGACTGCATGGTCCAGTCCAAATTGGCAACCAGAGACTAGCCATCCTCATAATTTTCAGTCCTTCCATCATATCTGACCTTTGTTTTCCATGTACTACCATGTAAATCCTCCGTGATTTCCCTAGAAAAACCTAAATTAAAACATAAGATAAGAAAATTTCTAATTCAGTTTTAAGTTTCCTGACCCATAAGAACTTACCTGAAAAAATAATAAAATAAAATCAAAATATTAAATAAAGTAAAACCATAAGAAGCAAAAGATATTTATAGAAGCTACCTTTCACATTAATAAAAATGTAACATGCCTTTTTTTTAAGTGAACGAGTTTCTCTCTGCTCTTTAATTGGATCAGAGATGTTCAGTTGACATATTGTGAGTTTATTTCGGTGATCTGAACCATTTATCTTGTAAGATTTATTGAATAACTTTTTCATACAAAAAAATTAGAATGATAAGATATTGATACCCAAATAATCGAATCATTTTGTTCTTTAAAATTTGACAATCTATTATCAAAATCATGCTTATAGTTCATTATTTTTAAAACACACATGGTTCGGTTATATGACTATGTCTGATCAATTTAATTTTTTATATAAATAGTTTACTTAATAGATTTTAAAAGATAAACAATTTGAATTATCGAAGTGGGCACAAGATTGGCTCACAATATACCAACTGGACTATCGAGTCGAAGTAAGGACGATAGAAAAACCTGATTCTTCCCTAAATAATTTCATAAAAACCCCAACCCCACATCAAACGCATCTGTTAGGACTAATCCTGGAAACCCTCAATAATTTAGTGTGAATACAGCTTTCTCTCTCCATCTCTCACTTTTTGCATAGCCTGCCAACCCAACACCATTGAAGCAGTTGATGAAGTTGACCAGCCCAATGTCAAAAGACAAGAGATTGATCCAACAACCTCACAAATATTCCAAACCTGTCTAGATAGATAGATAGATACAACCAAAAGGAAATGGTACCACCTCTCCTTCCAATCAAGCAATGAAAGACTCCTTTGTAAGAAAGTTTCAACCCACACAAAGACAGACTCCCCAGCACCAACAAGACTATAACACCAAACTTTTCTCTCCTTTGTCTAATAACCCACAAGCCTTAATCCTCTCTCTATATTTTCCATATTCACCAATTCAAGACAAGTCTTGGCGCAACGGTAAAGCTATTTCATTGCGATTTGAGCTTCACGACCACAGCAAGTTTTAATATTGCGTACATCTGACTCTTTTCAGATCCTGCAGTGACGGAAGCCTTCTTTTTTTTCATTTTTTTTAATCAATTCTTGTGGAATAAAGATACCATCTGTATCACCATGGACAAAAACCATTATGTGTTCACACTAAACCTCTCTGTGATCATAGCCCTCGGAGTCATCTCCTTCGTATTGTGCATTGCCTCCGAGTTCAAGAGGACAAAGGTACAATTGCAAGTACTTTTTTGTTTTCATTTTGTTCGAAACATAGAAACTGTCTCTCTACACTTCCTTTAAATGTATCAATTGGGCAAATACGTCCAACTAGCAGTTCGCTCTGTCAATCCTCCCGGGCCCAAATAACTCAACTATATATTTGTGTCATGGGTTAGTTTGATCCAAAAAGTTGTGTATACATGACTCTTTTCAAATTCCCCAATCACAGAGTCTCGTGCATTGAACTGTCTTTTTTAGTTTTCATGTTATTTGGTGTTTTCGCAGAGGAGGGATCTCAAATTGGACGGTAAGTTGTGTTATTTGCCGGGAAGTCCTGCTTTTGGGCTTGGAATTGCGGCTTTGATCTGTCTGTTGTCGGCTCAGGTCATCGGAAACTTCATCATCTGCAGAAATTACTGTTTGAGAGAGAAGAGAACCAGTTTCAGGGCTAAAAAACCAACGGTTGCTACCACTTTTCTGGTCCTATCATGGTAGGTGAACTTTTAATCTCATAGTATTCCTATTCTAAGGTCACAATTATAGATTGGTTTTACTTTTCAACTATGAGAGCAACGCATCAGAGTGGTTGAATTGGATAGCACACCACCAATTTAATCAAATCATCATAGGAAAATTGTTTAGTGTTCTCGGAACACCATGACATGCGCATTAAAAAAAAATTGATTTTATCTTTTATACAATTCGCTAATACCAATATGTTTAGTTAGTGCTCTGGGTCAAAAACTTAAAAGATATCTTTTTGAGTAAACTTTTTAATGTTTTAGACAATTAATTTTACTTTTTACATTCACTTAATCTAAAAACAGTTTAAAAATACAAAAGAAAATACAAAAATTTAGTATATTTATATATATATATATATATTTGTATTTATTCAATTTTTTAAAATTGAATCACAAATATTTACTTTTTTGTGTACACCTAAATTAGATACATCTAAATAAATAAATTGATTAAAATATTTTTAAAAATTATTAAAAACAAAAAAAAAATACGAATTAAAAATTCAAAAATCATTTTTTAAAATTTATAATCAAACAAAGATATTATTTTTTTCAACCAATCAATAACTATATTTTATCATATTGTTTAAAAAATAGTTTTCTCAACTTAAAATTTTAAACAATCATGACAACCACTCGTAATTGAGAGTTTCAATTCTATCTTTGCTTGCAACGAGGATAAATATCATTGGCCACGAGTGGACAAGTCAAGTTTTTTTTTTTTTTTTAATTTGGACGCACTCCTAGATAGAACCTTCACACATGGGGACAGTTGGATACATCTTAATTTCTTAATCAACTTTTCAATTTCAACAGATAAGACTAGGAAAGCAAATTAATTAATTAATTACAACAAAAAAAACAAACATAGTCATCTAAGAGTAATAATATAAACAAGTTTTTGAATTTAATGATGTTGCAGGATCAGTTTCGGATTTGCAATTATATTATTAAGCGCGGCCACAAGTATGAATAGAATACAGCACTTCGGAGATGGATGGCTAGATGGCGAGTGCTACATTGTAAAAGATGGAGTGTATGTTGGGGCATCAATTCTAGTTTTGGTCACAGTGGGCTCAACACTTGCTTCAACCATCATAACAATCAAGAAGGAACAAGTTGAGCAAGGCCTAAAGGTTCATGGGCAAGTTCGATGAAGAAATTGGGGTTAAACAAAAGAGAACAAGACAATTATCATATAACAGCAATACTAGAAATTCAAAAAAGGCCTTGTATATATAAGAATTGAATTTGGAGCACATATCAATTTTCGGGACAAGTTTCTTGAGAATTTTTCGAAGTTCCCATCTTTTCTGATCAAAGTTGGGGAGTGGTGTGGGCAGAAGGAAGGGAAGGACCTCCACCATGCATCAAATACACCAAATGGTGGAAAAAGAAGACCTCAGCCCAACAAAAATCTAGAAGGTTGGTCAAAAGTTCAAATAATTATTTTGTATTTCATATTCAAGACATACAAAGAAAATAAGTTTTTCCGTACATGGTGGTTTAGCCTCACTTGGACTTGTGGTACATACATGTGTCAAAAGTCAAACAAAGAATTGTAAACAACCAAACAAGAAAAAATAAATAAAGATGTTTCTTTTTCATATTTTCTTCCCAAGTTGGTCACTGACACGGATAGTTTCTTCCCAAGATGTTTCTATTGTATGGGTTATAACCAATGCGTTTAATTTCGGTTTTTTAAATTTAATTTTTTTTAAATTGAATTTTTTTTTAGTAAATATTTTTAAAATTTTAAATAATTTTTTTATTTTTTTAGACATACCTTACTTAAATATATCTAAATAGTAAATATTTATAAAAAATTAAATTAAATTAATAAATAGGGCAAATTACATATACCCCTTGAGGTTTAGCAAAATTACAAATACCCCTTGAGGTTTGAGAAATTACAAATACCCCCTGAAGGTATTATTTGCATAGCAAATTAGGGAGCAAATTGTTATGAAAATATAAACCTCATGGGGCAATTTGTTATGAAAATATAAACCTCAGGGGGTATCTGTAATTTCCGAAACCTCAGGAGGGTATTTGTAATTTAGCTAAACCTCAGGAGGGTATCTGTAATTTCTGAAAATATAAAAATATAAAAAATGTACTGAATTTTTATATTTTTTTGTATGTAGTGAATTTTTAAAGAAAAAATTCACAAATATTATACTTTTAAAGTATATTATGTTAAGTGTGTCCAAAATTTTTTAAAAAAAAAACATAAAATATTAAAGAATCCAATGAAAATAAAAAAAATACAAAAAACAAAAAAAAATTAGAATTTTTTGACAAATAAATTTTGAAAACTAAAACCAAACAGAATGAACAGCATTCTATACATAAGATGTATAATATATAGGTTATTTTAAAAATATGGTTAAAAGTTAACTTTTTAACTTTTTTTAATTTTTTTTAAAAAAAATTTATAAAAATTATGAAAAGTAATATAACCCAAAATAGATTAAAAAATTAAAAAATAACTTTTAACAATCTTTCACAAATAATCTTATATATATATATATATATATATCAATGCTCAAGAGTCAATGAGGGGTTATGCTAGGGATACCAAATTTTCTACCAAACAAATGACCAAATGTCTCACATGGGTGTTTTTGTAGACCCCACACCCATATGAGACATTTGATCATTTATTTAGTAGAAAATTTGGGACCTCCAGCATTTTCCGTCAATGAGTCAACAGCACATGGGTGAGTCAGCAAAGCACTCAACAGTCCATTGAAAAACGAAAAGAAAATGAGCAAGAAAAGCCCTCCCCCTCATCTCACTCCAAATCAAGCCCGGAGAACACTGGAAGCATCTGTTTCCCACCTAACAATGATTTTTCTTCAAAAACAGCTATAAAACTCTGAATTTTTTCTCCCTTTAGAGCATGAGAACAGCCATTCAATAGCATTTTTTCCCCACAATTTTTTACAAATAATGAGAGTATGAGATAACCTTTCAATCAATCAAATAAAAAACAAAAAAAAAAAAGACAAAATGATAGTTTTTGAGAAACCAAAAAAATATTTATCTTTGTAAGCAATTAAAAATTTCATACTTTAAAAGAAGTTAATTTTTCTTTCACTATATTGCCTAATTTTTTGCTTTTAAAAATAAAAAAATTTCGTAGTTTAAAAGAAATCTATTTTTCTTTCTTCTTTTTTTTTATTTTTTATAAACTCTATTTATATATAAAATTTATACCCAAAAAAATCACAAAAATAATGTTATAAATAAAAAGCATCCTCATGAATGTTTTATTTTAAAATGAAAGATCCATATTAAATTATATCATTTTATCTCGAAATTATGTATGAATTTTTTTATTTTTTATAATACTACATAATTTAACAAATTAAAGAAAAAAATCAAAATTCAGTGGATTCAATTGAACCCAGTACTTTATACGTAGCTCCGCCCATGGCTGTAGACACCTTTCTATGAATCTTAGCACAATTGAGAGAGAGAGAGTCATTCCAAATGCTATGTAAAATGTAATGAAACTTATTTATTTCCAAGGAGCAAAGTAGATCAGATATTAGCAATTAAAGCATATTTCCGGCAATAATACACCAAACTCCAGACTGCCTTCGGACTTTACAATAGGCACCAATCCAGGAATTGCAACCCAATTACTAAACATAGCAGTAACAAAGCATACTAATACTAGTATCACATATTTCCTTATGTTTGCTTGAGGAAATTAGATAGAAAGAAGAAAGGGAGAGGGTTGGAGTTTAAAACTGATCCAACATACAATTCCCATACGAGCATCTGTTCTAAACAGTAAACTAGTAAGGCCGACTCATGAGCCAAAAAACCATGAGCCTGCCATAATTAGTGATTTTAATGGTTCCTACCAAGAAAAACTCAAGACGGGATCTTCACAAATTTCCACAGTAGTGATCCTGATGAGATTCATTCCTCAAATAGCTGTGTCTTGAAGAAACAAAGGGCAACAGTATTTAACTGTGAACCACAAGCAAGCATGCACCTTTGGAGAATTCAAAATTCAAATGTCATATGCGATAGTATCCACCACGGCCCCTTCCATTGTAGTTATATCCCCTTCCCCTGTTATATGAGCCATGATAGTTCTCACCTTGTCCAGCTCCATAGCCTCCGTAACCAAGATGAGGTCTCTGGGGGAAATTGCCAAAAGTCTGGGGGGTAAAAAGATAAATAAGTTGTCAAACCCTCTTTTAACATTTTAGAAGTGAATACCATAAATACAATTAGCAAACCTCAGTATCCTGCTTCATTCGCTCTGAGAACCTATTATGTCCGTTTCTTGCCCCACGGGCAAGTGAATTACAAGATATCGTGTCGAAGAACTCATCCTTATTATATGCAGGCTGCACAGAGAAGCAACAAAGGATTGCCTTAGTGATTGCCTTTCACATAATCTGTAACTCCAAATTACTATGTTTGTGGACTGAAAAATAACAAAAACAGAGAGAATTTCACTACAAGATAGAAAAAAAACATTCCAAGACCTACTTTGGGGTCAATCTTCGGCGCCGAGCCATAACCCCCTTCATGCCCCAAGTTTTGAGCAACTGCATTGTCCTCAAATCCCTCTGTTTCATCCCTTCGCTTTGCACCTCCAAGATAACCCCATACTTCGTCCTTTTTAAACTTCTCATTCATGGCTTCAAAATCAAATTCCTCGGTGAACTGCATAATAGAATGTTTACACAACAAAATTATTAAAACAAAAAGAAAAACAATATAGGTTCAATCATTCAGAAGGCTAACCGCATGTTCATACAGAAACCAGTAACAACCCAAAACAACTAGGAACCAGAAATGTATATACATTCTTCATTTAATAAACAAAGGCAAAGGAGATCAACCCATTCAACAAAGGGAATCAACCCGTAAAGGAAGTATTCTTTGGAGACAGCCACAAACTGAATCAAGCATCCACCAATTCCCAAAGATAACAATCAATAAATGGTGAACCAATTTTCTAACCCAAAAAGAACTGTAGGTCACAGGCCTATCAAATTTCTACAGCACAGTTATTGGAGGCTGAGAAAATGTGTATACAAGAGGACTAGAGGATGGTGGATACACAAAAACAAGAAAGACTATTTGAGGGGAAAAAATAGCATAAAATTTTCTTCACAGCTATTAGAGCATCCCAACAATATGAACCACAAAGCTAAGAAGCACAGGCACGGCACAGACAAGATGACACAACAATTTTCAAAAAAATAAAAATGTAGGGTACAACGCGTGGGGGACACGCAAAATAAATGGTTTTATACACTTCTTATATGTCATGTATATAAATATTTTATTCAAAATTAAAATATACAACATAATACGAAATTCTAATGTTTAATGTAGGATGGATTGAGAGCTCTAAATCTACATTGTTTTCCTTTTTATCTTTAGATCCTACGCTTTTTGTTCAAATTTACAAAGTATTTCATGCATCTAAGCAATGAATATGTGCGTGCTCCAAGTGTCTGAAACGTATACTAGTCTAAAAAAATTTTAAATAATAGGACACGTTTGGACAAATGTCGGAAAGTGTACCACATGTTTCAACATGTACACTCCACTTTGCTTCTTCGAATACAAGTAAACTATCATGTAGTATGATGACACAAGATGATAAATTGGCAAGAGTGACGCCATCATAGATGCAAAACAGATAAAATCAAAATACAATAGATCTATCTGAAATTGAACAGTTTGTATAAAGAAAACATTTTCGCCAACCTGTTGTGCAGAGACAGTGTGTGGCAATGGCAATAGTGGCGGTTGAACTGCTGTAGTAGTAATTGAGGATGACAAATTTGGGGATGCTGAATTAAGGGCAAGCATATCTTTCTGATCAGGGTAGGGGTTATGTGCAGAAGAAAGAAGAGGCGGCCTAGGCTGTGATAACTGATATGGAGTTAACAAAGTTGGTGGTACCTTTAACAAGGGGCCTAATGTGGAATCTGCAACAGAAGAAGCAGAACATGGCAAGGACTGACCAGAAAGGGCTGTTACTGAGTCAGAACCCATTTTATCAACAATTGCAGCTTCAATAGCATTCTTGTCTTGACAAGATGAAGGAAATGGAGACATGGTTAATCTACTAGCAGTCAGAAGTGCAGGATGAGAAGGTGGAGATGTCTTCACAGACAAGGAGGAAGGCATAATGAAAGAAGTAGGATGTTGTTCTTGAGTAAGAGAAGGTGTAATATTTAAATGTACAGCATTAGAAGTGCTAAGTGAAGATACAGGAGCAGCAACACCTGATGAATATGTTAATCCCATAGATGCTGGAGTTGCATAAGGCTGTAGAAGATTCTGCACTGTTCCAGGCAATGATGTTGTACTAGAAGACATGGGCACTAATGGATTAGGCTGTTGTGGAGCATAAAGGCTATTGCTTGACGTTCCATTATATCCGGGCGAAAACATTGGCATGGCCAAAGATGCCGCATTGGCATTTTGAGTTGCTTGCAGAGGAACCCCAGGACCCACTGGCATTCCATATTGATTTGATGGCAATGTGCCAGGATAGGATGTATTGGCTAAAGTAGGAGGTTCCTGGTGAGAGCTGAATTGCATCAAAGATCCACCACCAACTGAAACTGATTTTGATGAACTTGAAGGGCCCACCAAGCTGTGTGACTGCAGAAAAAGTGAATGAGAAGAATATGATTACAGTCCCATGGAACAATTCTATTAAGTTGTCACATGTATCCACCAAGGGAATTAGTACCTGTATAATTGCAGGATCATTCTGTATCAGCTCCTCCTTGTGAGCAGGTGGTGAAGATTTCACTATCAAATCCTGAAATAGAACAAACTATTGGAAACCTAAAATTGAAAGTGAATAATAAATTAAATGTACTCCTGCATTCTCAAAATCTCAGTTGTAATTAGCATCAAGGTTGCAATATTAGGCCCTTCACAATGGTTGTGAGTGACACATGCATGTAATACAAATACTATTATTCTCTCGGACAAGTTACTTACAATTCTAACACGCCAAAAACTCCAACTAAGTGTATTATTTTTTCTTTTTATTTTTTTTTTAATAATTCATTGTATTCAATTATATAAAAATTTGCTCCTCGAAAAAGAAAAGAGATGAGACCCATATGTTGCATGAATCAAGCCCCTTTGCAAACATGACAACAATAATTTACTATTGACATCAAAGCAAGGGAATGCTTATATTAATTAGTCTAAGTAGTGAAAGGTCGATACCTGCTAGGATAGGAATGTCAACGGCTTTAAATATTTTTGTGAAAAAATTAAACCTGAGGTGGAAGATGGTTAATGGTACCTTCATGAACAACATTACGTAGGGAAATGTACCTCGTTTTCTTTTCTAAGGAAGCATACCTTTGAGTAAATTGATTCTATAGCCTATTTTGTCGCAGTTAATAAGGACCTTAAAGTAGCCAACAAGTTTCCTGAAAGGGGATAGAGATGCATTGCAAGCCATATTTTGAAAGATCCCTTTAAGACTAGGAATTTGATTATATTGCACAGGTTCTCAATAATTTAACTTGGAAAAAAGACATGGCACTATTCTGGTTCATGATTTCTCTTGACAACCAAAGCTAGAAAGTGGAAGCATCATAATTTTAGACAAAGAGGCTACTATTTTTCTCACTCTGCAGCCTAGCCCTTCCCCAGGGCTCACTATTAAGGCTTAAGTGCTATTTAAGAAGGATCTGAAGGGATCCAACAAAGATTTGTTTCAAAGGCAATTGCTCAGTCTGAAAGGATGGACAAAGAGGTATGTTCACTTTTTCAGTAAGATTTCAGATTTAGCCAAATTGAGAGATGCAGGAAGGGTTATATAAATATACCCTTAGATAGAGGCCTTAAAAATCTTTTTCATTGAGGGGAATTTAGGGCTAAAATTCAAGCCATCAAGAAAGGCTAAATATGACAGGCCACAGAGGAGAATTTGGCGAATGATTCAAGAATGTAATTAAAATTGGACAGTAATTTGATCATGTTAAAGTAGATCATGTAGTTTAAGGAGACAAATAATAACCAGGATAAGTATTTGCCCCAAGATGATGTTGAATGGAAGCTTCGCCTCAAATGAATTAGAATGTATGCTCCATTTTTGGGCTAAACCTTGAACATCAGAGAGAGAGAGAGAGAGAGAGAGAGAAGCAAAACTTCTAATATTGTTATGTTAGTTCTTAGTTCTCAAGAAAATTTACATGGGGAATAAAAAGAAGTAAAAGGGATGACATATAGGCCACAACACAAGTAATTAGCATAAATCGGCACCACTACAACACAGCACATAGACTAGAGATATTTTTATAACATGACTAACCCATTTAGTGTGCTGACAAAACTTTTATCTAGTGTGAAATATACTCTCAAGATAAAGAATGGAATCATATTACAAGCACTAAAAGTCAACAAAAAAAATGTTTGGGGAAATAAAAAAGGATGCATAATGGTAATGGCAGAAAGTGACTATACAATTTGAGTGTTAGGTTGGTAAAATGACACTGTTCACGATAAAAAGTCAGTCCAATTCTCTAATATATCATAAAAAGGATACATCTCCTAAGTTACATTAAGCCCCTAAAAAATCAGAATTTTATAAAAGAATTGACGAGTGGACTTCCAGACTTACCTTAATGTCACTTCCTCGAAACAGAATGTACTCATACACTTTATCACTCGGAGGAATTTGTGGACCATCTTTCTTTCGCCCCTCAGTTCCATAAGACCTCACTGCAACATTAGGCAATGCACATAAAAGGTTTAGTTTCTACAGTATGCTTTGGACTACGAGGAACAATTATTTTATTTTTTATTTTTTTTGATAAATACTACAAGGAACAATTATTACAGCTACAACTAGCTGTGTATTCTATCTATCTGGCACATTAGCTGAAGTAAACCACACAAACAAATCTATATTAGAATGTAGTGACTACAAACACTCTTCAACCAAAACTAGATCATATTTATTGAATTTGCTTTGTAAATACAATGCTCAAATATGCAACAAAGATCACAACTAACTGTATCTTCAGCCAAAACTACGACCTTCCAAACAACAGACGATGTTACTGGTGGAGAAAGAATAAATTAATGCATTACATAAAATCCTGACAAATTACTGTCGTAATCATGCCGTAGAGCATTCCTCTTGATAAAAAGTTTGACAAGTAAATAAAGAACATAATAAAATCAATATCAATACATGCTTATGCAACTCATAAATAACAAAACTAAATTCTCAAGCATGTTGTACTCATAAATTGGTAAGGGAAAAAGAACAGAAAAATGAAAGAAAGAAAAGACATTATGCACCCCCAAGAAGTATAAAGGTATGTATATAAATCATCACTAATCAGAGTAGTTCCAGAAAAAGCTTGCAATGCTTTTAAAATTCAACACATACAACTTAAAAATTCCTAATTCTTATTGTAGCAGTTCGGAAGCAACCAATTTAGCTTTACTTACACACTTCACAAAGACCAAAACGAATCGCACAAATAGATTGAAGTAAGAATACCAGATATAAAACCATAAGCAAAACCTATGTAAGAGCTCAATAATATGAGTGAACAAGAAAATAATAATAATTATAATACCTCCGCATCAAATTAATTGTCTGGCACGGAAAACGAAAACCTAAAAATAATGCATTTTTATGCCAAAATTTAAAGAACCAAAAAAAAAAAAAAAAAAATTTAATAGTACTCAAAAGATCTTTTACTTCGTGAAAAAAAAAATTTAAAAATTTCAGTACAAAAATACATTCTTTACAAGTTCTTGTTTTCCATGCCATACATATAATTTGGAATAGAGGGAGTAATAATTTGATAAATCAAGTAATGCTTCATCTTTTTACATTTTTATCAAATTCAAATTAGACGAAGGATTTGATGAGTTTCCTTTAATTTGCTAAAAGAAAAAGGGACCATTTTGGGAATAGTCAATGCACCCATTAAAGAAAGAAGTTGGTCCTCACCGGCGGATTCTCTTTCTCGGCTGCTGTTTGTTCGAGTTTGAGGAGACTCAAGTGGCAGTGGAGGGGCGGTGCAATTTGTCCATAGTTGAGCGTGGGTCGGGGCTTCGACGGGCGGTGGTGTGGAATGGGTTGGAAGCACGATGGATTGCAGCAAGGATGAAGCTAGCCTTTCCTGAACCAGCTAATCTCAAATTCTTGGGCCGCCTCACTAGGGGTACTTGCTCTGTAGCAGTATGGGTTCGTGGCGAGGAGGGGTTTGGGTCATCTCTTCAAGTAGTGGTGGCGACTAGGAGGCAGCGAGACCAGATCTTCATACCTTCATCTGCTTTCGGTGATAGGTGGGAAAAGGTGGCACTAGTTATAGAAGGTTTTGGAATGATGGCAGAGACGGTAAAGAAACCTGGAGGTCTCAAGCGAATGACGTCCACTTCAATTTCAATGTCGCAAACTACTCATCGACCAGCTGAAGAGGTTGTTCGCACTAGGGTGGAGGCTGATTGGTTTCAGTTGTTGGATAGATCGTTGATGGGTACAATGGTGGGGGGGGGGAAGGGGGGGGGAAGATGGTAAAGGCCTCAGTTTCGCGAAAATCTCGAATTGGGTTGGTCGGTGGTGGCGGCATTCAGGGATGATGGAGGTCCGACCGATGGGGGCAACGGCCTTTCTGTTCATCTTTCCAACTAGACATGAGGCGTAGGTGACGATGAGTCGCCGATGGACAGTGGGTGGGCGTGATCTTCTGTTGGAGTGGTGGTCACCTCTAACTCAATGTACTTCGAGGAAGATATCGATGCCGGAGAAAAGTGTATGAATTCGGGTGGTGGGTCTACCTCTTCATCTTCGTGGAGAAGAGGTGTACCGGGTTCTTGGTGATCAGTGTGGTGGTTTCGTGGAGGCGGATGAGTCATCGGTGGATCTGGGTTGTATCCGATTGCGGGTGGGGTGTTTGGAGCAGACGCCGTCACAAGTTTCCCTTCGACGGGGTGGTGGCAGTTCCTGTTGCCGGTATGGGCGAAGGCAGCTCCGATTGTCGAGTTGTGGTCGCCGACGACCGAGAGGAATGAAGGATTTGGATCGGATATGGCAAGGAAAGATTTTGGGCAATCTGATCGCAGAAAGTTAGGGATTTGGGGGGAAGAGGAATATTTGCAACACTTTAGGGTGGATAGGAGGACCTTGGGTATTCGGGGCAAATTTCAGCATATGGGTCTTGGTGTAGGCCATCCACAGGGGCCCCGTAGAGGACAATTGGGCCTGGCAAAGGCCCACGAAGCTGGGTTTGGTGTTCTGGGCCGCAAGGCTTGGGCTGTGGTAAATAATATTGGGGAGCAGCGACGGGCCAGTCATACTCAATGGGGCGTTTCTTCAGACTGTAATTTAGGCCCACAGAAGATTGATTTGGCCCAACCAGTGTTAACCCAAGTCAATTCCGATCCTACAGAAGTGGCTCGGGTTGACACGACTCTTGGTTGCTCTGAACTGGGCGACGTGAACCTAGGTGAAACGAGTCAGGTAGAGTTGGCCGAAGTGGATAATCACCATCGCCGGTCAGACACGAAGCTAGGGTGGGAGTTGGTGGCCTATCATGATTCAAGCGGTGATTTTCTTGGGTCATAGCTACCACTGGTTGTTGGTGGAAGCAACTCTCAATCGGGGAGTTCGGAAAACAGCGATGGTGAGGGCTATCCAGATACGGCGATGCCCAGTGGTGTCTCTTGGGTTGATAAAGGTTGATAAAGTGTTGATAGCAATGGCGAAGCCTTGCCCCTGGTTTTGCGTCCATTAGCCACGGCGGAGGGGCCGCTAGAGGAGTTCATGGGTCCGAACCCAGAGAGGCTTCCCAATAGTGGTGGGTTGGATGGGGCTAACATTCCATCGCCTGAGCCAATTTCAGAATGGGTGCTGGAACGCATCGGGGAGGTTAATCGTTGTCTGGGTGTGTTGTTTGAAGGTCATGAAGAGGAGGCTATGCGATTATTTGCGGCAGTAGAGACTTCATGGCAGTAGGGGGCTCAAAGTCAGGGAGTTGGCACGCCGTCTGTTACTCCTGGTAAATTGAATAGGGAACTCAAGAACTTGGAGTGCATTGTTAATTATGATCATGGGAGGCAAATTGTGGGACGGGCTGCTTAAAGAGATCGTAGGGGTCCATTGTTGTTGAAATGAAGTTAAAAATCCTATCTTGGAATGTGCGGGGTTTGGATGGCAAGGAT
>JAPPVO010000013.1:121274201-121307099 GCA_030407325.1 Camellia japonica | reverse complement strand
GATTGAGTGTATTAGTTTAATTTTGTGTCTATCTTTTTGACTGCTAAATTATCTGTTCATGTATTATGTTCAAACTGTAAATTGAAGGCCTTATCGGCGGCCGAATCTGAAATGATTAGTTTTGTATGCTAATTAGAATTAATGTGATTTTATGATATATTTAATTCAAATGTGATTTGGTATGTTTAAATTGGATTAAAAGAATGCTAATTTACAAGAGTTGGACTTATCCAAATTGCCATGCTTAGTGGACCACTTCTCCAACACCTTGAGGCTTGAGTACACTTAGACATATCTCTTGCTCAGCCATTTTGAGAGACAAACCGATTGAGAGAGAGAGTATAAGAGAAATAGGCTTGATTTCATCAAACTTAACTTGGAGACTTAGAGAAATTGAAGGTTGATTGCATAATTGAGCTCTCATTCTTGTAATTTAGGAACCTAGGTATGGAATTTATCCTCTAAATTGTTAAATTGAGTCATATAGTGCATGGTTTCATGGAAGTTTAGAGATTGAAGTCAAGTTTTGGTTTAGATTGTTGGATTAGAGTTTAAATTCTTGCATGCTGTACATATTTTGAAGTTTTGAGGTTGTAATTCATAGATTCCTCACATGCATGTCCATATCTTGAGTATAGTCCATGAATTCATCTTGTTATAGAAAGAATTGGCTCATTTGTTCATGTTTTGGAAGCTTGAAGTTGATTTAATTCATGCATGTTATGTTTTACATCATGTTCATGGAATTTGTTTAAAATTGTGTTCAATTGAACTACCTTTCTTGGGCCTTGATTTTACAAATTGAGCTTTGAATCATGTTATCCTATGAATTTACAAGTGTTGTCCAGAAAATTGGCCCAAGATGATCAAATTTGATGCATTAAAAGTTGATTTTGAGCTTGAGGTTCAAATCTGGAATTTCCAGATTTTGGACCCACGCTTGAGTGAGGAACTCCACGCTCGAGCGTACAATCTAAGATCATGCCGTCCGCTCGAGCGAGGAAAGTGACGCTCGAGCGTGAAATGCGTGTATCCAGTACTTTGCATGAGTTTACAGTCCGCTCGAGCGAGAGAGTTCACGCTCGAGCGAGGACTTATGTCTCACGCTCGAGCGGGGGTCGAGCGCCCGTCGAGCGTGAATTTCATGCATCCAGTACTTTTGCCATGTTTTACAGTCCGCTCGAGCGAATAAAGTGACGCTCGAGCAGGGATCCTTTGTCTGCATGTCCGCTCGAGCGATGCGTGACCCTTGTTTTCTGAAAATTTTGTAAAGTGTGTTAAAAGTACATCTTTGCATCCTCTTTCCATCCTAGGCATTCCTAGGGCATGTTTAAGGCATCTTAAGGAGGATATTGATGTAGATCCACACCGAGTCTACGTAGGGACTAAATCTTCGATTCCCAAGTATGTGACTTAGTGTGTGTTCATTCTGTAACTGTGTAGGGTTGGCCTCCGAGGACGCGCACTAGCTTATCTGTAGCCCAGAACTCTGTGAGTAACAATGTTATAAAGATATGTTCGATCATGAATATTTTCTGAATGAACAACTGTACTGCTTTCTGAAATGATATTTCTTACTGAATGAATATTTTCCTATTTGTGACCTGTATTCGTGGCATCCATAGCAATTTACTGTACTGTTACTGTACTGTACTGCTACTGACATAGAGATCTCTGTCGGTTCCCATGTTTGGAACCACTACTGTTTACTGATATGATGGCCATCAACTGACTGTTCGGTTTGTTAAGACCTACTGTACTGTTTTGCTATTGGATATACCACTTATGACTGCTATGATCGAATAACTGATATACTGTTCAAATGACTGTTTAAAATACTAAAGGGACATTCATTCTTAACCTCTTTACGCATATGTTATTCACTGGGCTTTAGCTCACTGTTTATATATATATGTAGGTGTCCAGGCACCAGACCGTTGCTAGGAGCGTCAGGCTAAGCTCCCGTTTTGTCAAGCCAACCACCGTGCCTCACTGTGAGGTTCCAAGTCCTTCAAGCTAAGGCTGCTTTTGGGGTGTCTCGGATTCACCCTATCTGTTTTTGTTATGTATAGACTGAGTGATATTTGTATTGTACTGTTATGGTGGGGATTTGGTCCCTAACCTGAATGCTTGTAAATGATGTATGTATATACTGTTTTGTTCTGAATGTGCATATGTTATAAAAAATCTTTTTGCATACAGACTGTCACAGCTTATTGGACATCTTTTAATTACTGTTTTGGCTTCCGCCAGCCCCTGAACTCTGTATTACTGTTTTACTGTTAAGTAGGCCTTCGGTAATCATCGGATTACTGGCCGATTATGGTGCTAAACCCATAGGGGCGGGTTTGGGTCGTGACAGAGTGGTATCATAGCAATATTAAACCACGAGTTATACCGCACACACGTGTCCAAATGAGCTATAGGATGTCCTAGAAAAGTAATAGGGCATTATATAAGCATTAAAAAGTGTGTGTGACCATGACATGAATATATGTACTAATGTGTTATATGTTTAAAGTATGCAATTCCTATGTTTATTATTACTATGTTGCATATAGTGAAATGGATAATGCAAGAACTGCCTATAAAACTGAATCATCTAATGCCAGAATGGCAAGGCTTGAAAGAACAGTTGAACTGCTAACTGAGGCCTTAAGGCAACAGCAACAACAGAACCAATAGCCCCCACTCCCTCCGGTACAACCGGAACAGAATGTGAATGATGACATCATTGCTCTAACACAGAAGTTCAGTAAGATGAAACCGCCATCATTTCAGGGAGGTCTTGAACCATTGAAGGCCGAAGCGTGGGTGCTAGAAACTGAAAAATTATTTGAGGTGTTTCCATGTTCTGAAGCACACAAAGTGCTATTGGCTACCTTCACCTTACAAGAAGAGACTAGAAGGTGGTGGATGCTAGTCCGCGACACCAATACTGCCATGAATTGGGCTCAATTCAATGGAGCCTTCTTTGAGAAATATTTCCCATAGTGTGTCAGGGACCGAAAAGTGACTGAGTTTGAACACCTAAAACAAGGCACTATGTCTATAGCTGAGTACGAATCAAAATTTACAGAACTTGCCCGTTATGCACCACACATGGTGGATACCGACTACAAAAAGGCCAGAAAGTTGAAGGCGGCCTTAATGTTGAAATCCTTGACAGAATAAATGTTTTGAAACTGCTGAAGTATGTAGATGTCCTTGACCGAGCAATAATGGCTGAGTCAAACATCGAGGCACTGAAACAAACTGAAGTACCAGCAACTGAATGGCGTGGTAAAAGACGGGGTTTTAAATTTAAGAAAGGCCGGAACAACCCCTTGAACAAAAAGCAAAATACGGGGTCAACAACCAGTTCCAGCTAGGGAAATAGTTCCATACCGCCCTGTTCTGAATGTGGTAAGAAACATAAAGGGGTTTGTTATAAAATTTCAGGTGCGTGTTACAGGTGTGGCAAGGTGGGCCACATGGTTAAAGATTGCCCTTCCACTCCTCCAGGCAATAGTAAAGCTGCAGCTAGCGCCGCAGCATCAACTGCTGCACCAAAACCCAACCCTAAAGCCACTGGAAAAGAGCCTATGAGACAAGGCCGAGTGTTCGCACTCGTTCCGGGAGATGTACAGAATATCGAGACTGTTGTGTCAGGTATACTCTCAATCTGTACTTAAAATGCGTATGTTTTGATTGATTCAGGGTCTACACATTCATATGTATCGCATGCCTTTTCGCGAAAATTGAATAGACCATTAGAACCCATGAACTATCTGTTAGCTGTATCTTCACCTGTTGGGGGATCCATGACTTGTGCTTATATGTACCCTGCATGTGAAATTATTGTTGGGGATGTTCATTTATACATTGATTTACTGCCATTGAATATTGATCATTTTGATGTGATATTGGGGATGGATTGGTTAACGAAATATCATGCTACCATAGATTGTGTGACAAAACAAGTTGTTTTCCGTCCACCCGGGCTACCTAAATTTATGTTTAATGGAGTTGGAGTAGTACCTCCCCCATACTTGATTTCATCTATGAAGGCTTTTAAATTAATAGAAAGGGGTGTAAAGGGTATCTAATGTTCCGTATTGACTGTACCTACTGATGATAAAACTAATGTGAATAGTATTCCTATCGTCAGAGAATTCCCAGATGTTTTTCTAGATGATTTGCCAAGAGATTTGATTGATAGAGAGATTGAGTTCACCATTGATGTGATTCCGGGTACACAGCCAGTATCTAAAACTCCTTACAGAATGGCACCTACCGAACTGAGAGAATTGAAAGTTCAACTGCAAGAATTGTTAGATAAGAAGTTCATCAGGCCCAGTACTTCACCGTTGGACGCACCAGTCTTATTTGTGAAAAAGAAAGACGGCTCATTGAGACTCTGCATTGACTACCGTGAACTGAACAAGGTAACAGTGAAAAATAAATATCCATTGCCTCGCATTGATGACTTATTTGACCAGTTACAAGGTGCCCAAGTGTTCTCCAAGATTAACCTTAGATCTGGATACCACCAGTTGAAAGTCAAGACAGGGGACATTGAAAAGACTGCCTTTCGAATAAGGTACGGACATTATGAATTCTTAGTTATGCCTTTCGGAGTTACCAATGCACCTGCTGCATTTATGGACCTTATGAACATAATTTTTAAACCATACCTTGATGAATTTATAGTTGTGTTCATAGATGACATTTTGATTTACTCCAAAGGTAGAGAAGAACATGAACATCATTTGAGAATTACCCTACAGACCCTAAGAGAACAGAAACTTTATGCAAAACTAACTAAATGTGAATTTTGGCTAGACAGTGTGATGTTTTTGGGACATGTGATCAATAAGGATGGTATTACAGTTGACCCACAGAAAATTGAAGCAGTAGTAAACTGGCCTAGACCGACAAATGTTACCGAAGTCCGAAGTTTTCTAGGCTTAGCCGAATATTACAGAAGGTTTGTCAAAGATTTCTCCAAAATTGCCCTACCACTGACACAGCTGATTCAAAAGGGGACATCATTTGACTGGACCGATCAGAGGGAATCAGCTTTCCAAGAGTTGAAAACCCGACTAGTGACTGCACCGATTCTCACCTTACCCTCAGGTACGGATGGTTATACTGTATATAGTGATGCTTCTTACAAGGGTTTGGGATGTGTTTTAATGCAGAATGGTAAAGTTATTGCATATGCTTCCCGACAACTGAGACCGCATGAAAAGAACTACCCGACCCATGATCTAGAACTTGCTGCAGTAGTGTTTGCACTGAGAAATTTGGCGACACTACCTTTATGGGGCAACATGTGAGGTGTATACAGACCACAAGAGTTTAAAATACTTCTTCACACAGAAAGAACTGAACATGAGGCAGCGGAGATGGTTAGAACTGATAAAGGACTATGACCTGCAAATTTTGTACCATCCAGGAAAAGCTAACACCGTTGCCGATGCACTGAGTCAGAAATCGATTGGAAATTTAGCCTGTTTACTCACTGGGCAGAAAGAATTGCTTTGTGACCTTGAAAGATTTGAAATTGAGATCGTTTTACGTGAACAAGGTGGAACATTAGCTGCCATTTCTACTCAACCGGCACTGATTGAGGAAATTAAAGAGAAACAGCAACATGATGACTTCTTGAAGAAAATCATTGAAGAACGGGAATCCAAACCGAGGCCGGATTTCAAATTTGAGAATAATGTGTTGAAATTTCAGGGAAGGTTGTGTGTGCCGAATGACTCCGAACCGAAAAGAAGAATTCTGCAAGAGGGTCACAATTCAAAATTTTCTATCCATCCAGGGAATACAAAAATGTGCCAAGACTTGAAACTGAATTTCTGGTGGCCGGGAATGAAGAAAGAAATTGCTGATTTTGTGTCGAAATGTCTTCATTGCCAACAAGTTAAAGCCGAACATCAACGACCCGCAGGTTTACTGCAACCCTTACCGATACCGGAGTGGAAATGGGAACATATTACCATGGATTTCATTGTTGGTTTACCTCGCTCCAGTAAAGGTATGGATTCAATTTGGGTTATTGTTGATAGACTGACTAAATCTGCTCATTTCTTACCTGTCAAAACAATTTATAATGCAGACAAATTGGCTGTAATCTATATTGATGAGATTGTTAGATTGCATGGAGTGCCTGTGTCCATTGTTTCTGATAGGGACTCGAAGTTTACATCGAGATTTTGGCAAAGCCTACAGACAGCATTGGGTACTGAATTGAAACTGAGTAGTGCCTACCATCCTTAGACAGATGGTCAGTCAGAAAGAACCATCCAGACTCTAGAGGATTTACTGAGAATGTGTGTTCTTGATTTCCAGGGAAATTGGGAAAGCCATTTACCGTTGGCTGAATTCGCCTACAACAACAGTTTTTATAGAGTATTGGTATGGCGTCTTTCGAAGCTTTATATGGCAGAAAATGTCGATCTCCGATTTGCTGGGCAGAAGTTGGAGATGGGCCTTTGCTTGGGCCCGAAATTGTACATGAGACTACTGAAAAAGTGAAACTGATTCAACAGAGACTAAAAACTGCGCAAAGCCGACAGAAAAGTTATGCGGATGTCCGAAGGCGAGACAGAGAATATGAAGTAGGTGATCATGTTTTTGTTAAAGTGACACCGATGAAAGGCCAGACTCATTTGGAAGTCAAGGGTAAGCTAGCGCCGAGATATGTTGGATCGTATGAGATCATTGAGAAAATCAATCCGGTGGCGTATCAAGTAGCGCTTCCTCCTGAAATGGAGCATATGCATAACATGTTCCATATTTCAATGTTGAGGGATTACCTCCAGGATCCTTTCCATGTGATTGAGCCTACCCGTGTAGTGCTAAGTGATGACTACACTTACGAAGAACGGCCCATTCAGATTGTGAACAGACGGATCAAGAAGTTAAGGAATAAAGAGATTCCGTTAGTGAAAGTTGACTGGAAAAACCATAGTGGCGTGTATGCCACTTGGGAAAGAGAAGACGATATGATCAAGAGATATCCTGAACTGTTCCCACTGGATCCTGTTTTCTTCCAGAATGAAGGTAATTCGAGTTTGGAGGACCAAACTCTTTGTAAGGAGGGGAGACTGTGACAACCATCACCACTGTTTACTGATAATACCACTGATTAGTGCTAATCTATGATTAAGCATGTTAATTGACTGATTGACTGAAATTCTAAACAGATTAATTGAGTGTATTAGTTTAATTTCGTGTCTATCTGTTTGACTGCTAAATTATTTGTTCATGTATTATGTTTAAACTGTAAATTAAAGGCCTTATCGGCTGCCGAATCTGAAATTGATTAGTGTTTTATGATAATTAGAATTAATGTGATTTTATGATATATTTAATTCAAATGTGATTTGGTATGTTTAAATTGGATTAATAGAATGCTAATTTACAAGAGTTGGACTTATTCACCAAATTGCCATGCTTAGTGGACCGCTTCTCCAACACCTTGAGGCTTGAGTACACTTAGACATATCTCTTGCTCAGCCATTTTGAGAGACAAACCGATTGAGAGAGAGAGTATAAGAGAATAGGCTTGATTTCATCAAACTTAACTTGGAGACTTAGAGAAATTGAAGGTTGATTGCATAATTGAGCTCTCATTCTTGTAATTGAGGAACCTAGGTATGGAATTTGTCCTCTAAATTGTTAAATTGAGTCATATAGTGCATGGTTCATGGAAGTTTAGAGATTGAAGTCAAGTTTTGGTTTAGATTGTTGGATTAGAGTTTAATTCTTGCATGCATGTACATATTTTGAAGTTTTGAGGTTATAATTCATAGATTCCTCACATGCATGTCCATATCTTGAGTATAGTCCATGAATTCATCTTGTTATAGAAAGAATTGGCTCATTTGTTCATGTTTTGGAAGCTTGAAGTTGATTTAATTCATGCATGTTATGTTTTTAAATCATGTTCATGGAATTTGTTTAAAATTGTGTTCAATTGAACTACCTTTGGGCCTTGATTTTACAAATTGAGCTTTGAATCATGTTATACTATGAATTTACAAGTGTTTTCCAGAAAATTGGGCCAAGATGATCAAATTTGATGCATTAAAAGTTGATTTTGAGCTTGAGGTTCAAATCTAGAATTTCCAGATTTTGGACCCACGCTGAGCGAGGAACTCCACGCTCGAGCGTACAATCTAAGATCATGCCGTCCACTCGAGCGAGGAAAGTGACGCTCGAGCGTGAAATGTGTGTATCCAGTACTTTGCATGAGTTTACAGTCCGCTCGAGCGAGAGAGTTCACGCTCGCGCGAGGACTTGTGTCTAACGCTCGAGCGGGGGTCGAGCGCCTGTCGAGCGTGAATTTCATGCATCCAGTACTTTTTCCATGTTTTACAGTCTGCTCGAGCGAATAAAGTGACGCTCGAGCAGGGATCCTTTGTCTGCATGACCGCTCGAGTGTGACCCCTGTTTTCTGAAAATTTTGTAAAGTGTTTAAAAGTACATCTTTGCATCCTCTTTCTATCCTAGGCATTCCTAGGGCATGTTTAAGGCATCTTAAGGAGGATATTGATGTAGAGCCACACCGAGTCTACGTAGGGACTAAGTCTTCGATTCCCAAGTATGTGACTTAGTGTGTGTTCATCCTGTAACTGTGTAGGGTTGGCATCCGAGGACGCGCACTAGCTTATCTGTAGCCCAGAACTCTGTGAGTAACAATGTTGTAAAGATATGTTCGATCATAAATATTTTCTGAATGAACAACTGTACTGCTTTCTGAAATGATATTTCTTACTGAATGAATATTTGTCCTATTTGTGACCTGTATTCGTGGCATCCATAGCAATTTACTGTTACTGTACTGTACTGCTACTGACACAGAGATCTCTGTCGGTTCCCATGTTTGGAACCACTACTGTTTACTGATATGATGGCCATCAACTGACTGTTCGGTCTGTTAAGACCTACTGTACTGTTTTGCTATTGGATGTACCACTTATGACTACTATGATCGAATAACTGATATACTGTTCAAATGACTGTTTAAAATACTGAAGGGACATTAATTCTTAACCTCTTTACGCATATGTTATTCACTGGGCTTTAGCTCACTGTTTATATATATATATATGTAGGTGTCCAGGCACCGGACCGTTGCTAGAAGCGTCAGGCTAAGCTCCCGTTTTGTCAAGCCAACCACCGTGTCTCACTGTGAGGTTCCAAGTCCTTCAAGCTAAGGCTGCTTTTGGGGTGTCTCGGATTCACCCTATCTGTTTTTGTTATGTATAGACTGAGTGATATTTGTATTGTACTGTTATGGTGGGGATTTGGTCCCTAACCTGAATGCCTGTAAATGATGTATGTATACACTGTTTTGTTTTGAATGTGCATATGTTATAAAAAGTCTTTTTGCATACAGACTGTCACAGCTCATTGGACATCTTTTAATTACTGTTTTGGCTTCCGCCAGCCCTTGAACTCTGTATTACTGTTTGACTGTTAAGTAGGCCTTCGATAATCATCGGATTACTGGCCGGTTACGGTGCTAAACCCATAGGGGCAGGTTTGGGTCATGACAATATCCACGAAGGGCGCTCCAAATCCGGAGGCTTAATTGGCCCAAAAGTGTCATGCACTGATGGGGCTCCAAATTCGGAGACTGATCTTTAGCCAATCGTGATATCCATGAAGGGCGCTCCGAATCCAGAGGCTTAATCGGCCCAAAAGTGTCATGCACTGATGGGGCTCCGAATTCGGAGACTGATCTTTGGCCAATCGTGATATCCACGAAGGGTGCTCCAAATCCGGAGGCTTAATCGGCCCAAAAGTGTCATGCACTATTGGGGCTCCGAATTCGGAGACTGATCTTTGACCAATCGTGATATCCACGAAGGGCGCTTCGAATCCGGAGGCTTAATCGGCCCAAAAGTGTCATGCACTGATGGGTCTCTGAATTCGGAGACTGAACTTTGGCCAATCGTGATATTCGGAGACTTGGCCAATCGTGATATCCACGAAGGGCATTTCGAATCCGAAGGCTTAATCGGCTCAAAAGTGTCATGCACTGATGGGGCTCCGAATTCGGAGACTTATCTTGGCCAATCGTGATATCCATAAAGGGCGCTCCGAATCCGGAGGCTTAATCGGCCCAAATGTGTCATGCACTAATGGGGCTCCGAATTTGGAGATTGATCTTTGGCCAATCGTGATATCCACGAAGGCGCTCCGAATCCAGAGGCTTAATCGGCCCAAAAATGTCATGCATTGATGGGGCTTCGAATTCGGAGACTTATCTTGGCCAATCGTGATATCCACGAAGGGCACTCCGCATCCGGAGGCTTAATCCGATTTTTGGGAACCACGGATTTGCTCAATGCCGCGTTCTGTCGGGAAGCGGAGCAGTTGATGATAGTTGCTTGGCACGGCCTGCATGGTATGCAACCAAGTTCGCCCCATAATGAGATTATACGGCGAAGGAAGTTTGACAACCAAGAATTCCACATCCACTGATCGGGAGCCCGCACGAACTGGTAGTGTGATTTTGCCCAAGGAGTACTCCGAATTAGCGTTGAAGCTAAATAATGGATAAGGAGCCAGAGACAGGTCCGACTTGGCGAACCCAAGTTTGATGAAGGTCTTGTAATACATAACCTCCGATGTACTCCCCTGGTCTATGAGAACGTGTTCAACGGTGAATCGGTTTACGCGTAGTTCGATGACCAATAGATCAATGTGGGGGAGTGTTACGCCGATCAAATCAGAATGTCGAAGGTAATATTCGGAGCTTCATGGAGCCGTTTTGCTAGTGTGATTTGCTTTTGGGGGCCTGGATGCGACTGAATTGCATGCACGGCGAGGGCTGTCGGCAGGCTGTATATCATATGGATGACGCCAAGTGGAGGTGAATCCTGCCGTAAGGCAACTGTTTTGGTTGAGTTGTTCTTTCGGATGTGTTGCTGGAGCTGACCGTCTTGTACCAACTCCTCAAGGTGATCTTTTAAAGCATAGCAACTGTCGGTATAATGACCGTGATCTTTGTGATATTCACACCGCCTATCCCGTCGTCTCGTGTCGGAGGTCCCACCATTTTTTATGGCCATTTTAAGAACGGAAGGTGTTGAACCTTAGCCATAACCACACTGATTGGCTTCGATAACTCCATGTATTTCTTGTCGGTGCGCCTGTTATCCACTTGAAGCTGTTCATTAGCTCAGTGTAGACATTAGTCGTTTGATTGGCGTGAATCCCGTCTTCTATCTCGTTTAGCCCGATTCCGTGATTCAGGGCTCTGCAGTGGTACAACGTTTATCGGCTGCATGACTTCAGGCGGGGCCGACTTAGTGGCTTTATGCCCGTCTTTGACCCGAAAGGCATCGTCTTTTATTTTGCAGTATTCCTCAACTTTTTTCATCAACGACCAGACCGTTTTTGGGGGCCGTCTGGTCAAAGAGCTACGGAGGGCATTGTGTGGATGTAACTCCATCTTGAAGGCGGTAATGGCCATGGAGTCATTGCAGGCATCATCTACTAGATTAAAACATTCCCAATACCGCGCCGAATACGCACGAAGGGTTTCCCCCAGTTGAATTTGCATTGCCCACAGAGAATCGGCTTGCTTCGGCTGGACCTCATTAGTGATAAACCTTGCCCTGAAGGATTTTTGGAGTTGGTGGAAGCTCTTGATCAATACCGACTCCAGTTTATAATACCACCTGACAGCTAGTGGTCCCAAACTACTCGAAAATATTCGACACATAAGGGCTTCGTCGTCTACATGAAGCGTCATGGCTTGCTTGTAATGGCGAATGTGATCGGTGGGGTTTGATTTACCATTATACAAGGTGAATGACGGTGCTTTGAACTTTTTGGGTGGCACTGCCCTTGCGACCCGTCGTATAAAGGGGTCATGCTGATCCTCTTCATCTGAATCATTTCTTCTTTGCTTCTTCCGTGCACGCGGACTTCCCTCAGAAGAACTGGAGATTTCGACCCGTCCCTTCTTTTTGGGGTCTGGAGATGAGGAGTCAGAATCACTGTCATTATCTTGTCTCCGAGTTCGAGGTCGTTGGATATCCTTTCTCAGAGGTTGTGCCCGGTCTTGGCGTGCAGCTTGTTACGATTTTGCCACCTCCAAGGCCAAATCCTGTCGAAGGCACTCGTTTTTAGCCATCATGTTCTCTAATCTCTGTTCGTTTTACTTCTCCTAATCCATAATTGCTTGTATTGTTTCATCAGCTGAGTTGAAGTTCAAGGCTCTTTGAGCAGTAATGTTTTCTGGTCCAGCATGGTGCTTGGAGTTGTAACGACTGGTGGCTTAAGGTTGTCAGCGACTGCCAGAGTATTCCCACAGACGGCGCCAATTGAGGGGAAGTGGTTTTGGAAATACTCTTTGGATCCTGTACGGGGGCGAAATATTCTTTGCTCTCCGTACGCCTTGAACGTCAAGCTTCTGGTAACGGCGTCTATCTCTGCAACACAAAAATGGTGGGCTGCCCGGCGGTGGTGTGCCGGAAAGACCCTCCGACGATCAAGTCAGATTTTGGGAAGAAGACAATGAGGAGAGAGTGTTTGTGAGAGTGAGTTCGCATACCTCCAACGTCCGTCTCCTCCCCTATTTCTAGGCTGGCCATGCAGCCTCAAGGTCGTGCGCGCAATACCTCTGCCGTCCTTCCCTGGACAGGTGGCAGTGCGCGCCTCTCACCACTATACGCGTGTAAAGGTTTCGTCCTTTCACCAGTACACACTGAACTGTCTAACGGTATTGAGGCGTTCGTGGAGCAGATGTCCTCTCCTTCACACCATTGGCCCAGGTGGTACCCTTGACCGAGATACCACAACCGGCCTATTGCTTGCGGAAGATCACCAACCAAGCTACATACTGCCGAGCTGTCCCTTGTCATCACGTGAAAGACAGACCACCTCAGCCGAGCTACTTCTGAACCGATTCATCAGGACCAACCGGTTGCGAGGCATGCCGGCCCCCAACCATTCCTCTAAATCATCGGTTGCAAGGAACCATGCAGCCTCGGCCCTGCCCGGGACATCCGATAGCTCGGTCACTGTCTCGGACCGTGCGAGTCCGATAGCCTCGGCTGGGGCTGGCTTGCGCTTGCTCGGTCGAGGTCTCGGACCGCGCAAGTCCGTCGCGTCAACAGGGTCAGCTCGGCGCCATGCACTCTGTTAGTTCTGATGTCGCCCCAGCTCGGCCGTACTGTCACGCAAATCTTCCCTCTCAGATCCAATGAGGCACTCGAGATCCTCAGCTGATAACCTGAAAATGAATGAACACTCCGACGAATAAGTCAGTATATACTCTCTCGATTGCTTGTATCTTAAGTTAAGCGTGCTAGTTCTCATATATCTTTTTCTGACTGGTGATCCTCTATTTATATTATTCCCCTTGGGCCTTAGGGTCGGGCCCACTCTCGATCCATTGCATGTACATTTACTCGACTTTTATTCTACTGGTTAGAATGTCGATTATTTTATTCGGCTCTTCAATCGGCTAGGATCAATACCGAATAAAAGTTATGCTCCTGACTGATCTCATATCTATATCCGGCCCTATTGACCTCCATAATTATCCGGTTCCCACAGTAATAAAACAAGGCAAAAACTTGATATTAAATCTTAGAGTTTGGGATCTTATCACACTCAAATTTTGTCATTTTATTTTATAATTTAAGTGTGATCATGAACAATATAGTGTTGTTAGCAATTATGCTTTCTATACACTTGAACAAACACAATAAATTTAAAACTTATTTAATAAACATGCTTTAGAAAATCACGCTTTTACATAATTTTAAATATGAGTTAAAAAAACCTCCTAATTAAAAAAAAAAAATTAAATATGGATTGATGATAATAGACCAATAATCCCCAATCCATGAAGAGCATGATGATCACATCCGCATCTGGGCGGGGGGTGCAATCCGCAAAATTAGTGTCCAAATTTGCTCGTGAATTACGCTTAACAAACATTTTTCTCCAGGCCCACAAGCAAAGTCTAACGAGTCGAGATTTAAGCTTAATTTGAGTTTTTTATTTTATTATTTTTCACTATTTTCTAAATATATATATATATTTGTCGAGCTCGCTTGCCGTCCCATGGTGGGCTGATGGGCCGGGTTATATAGGCCCATTTTAACAACCAAAAAAAGCATATTTTTTTGATTTTTTTTTAATCTTTATTGATTCTTTTAAAAAATTATATCAAATTTTTTACTCTTTTTTTGTTCATCTTATCGAGACAAATCTAAGAAGTATATTTTTTAGAAAACTTTAGAAAAAAAATACTAAAGATGAAAATAAGACCTCGTTTGGCAACATCACTTTTTAGTTTGAAAGTCAAAAAATCATTAAAAAATCAAAAAGTCAACAACCTATACTAAAAAATTAAAAATTTCCTTTTTCTCTCTTCTGTACTTTTTGTATATTTTTTCGTAAAAAATCAAAAAAGTGATCCCAATATACTAATTTTTTTACATTATATTTTAGTTAAAAAAAAAAACGAGACCTAAATCAAAAAAAATTACTCATCTTTATTTATTTTTATCTTTTCTGAAATTTTTTTATTTTTTAAAAAATTATAATTTTTCGATTCCTCCTGTCTAACTAAATTTTTAGAAACCTAAACTTTTAAAAAAAATTTATGAAAAATCACTAAAAATAAAAATAAGTCCAAAAAAAAAAATAAAACAAAAAAATTCACTTCCGAAAATACCCCTAATCGAATCGAACTTCAACAGGTTCAAGCTTAACCCAAACTTTGTTGAGATCTGGCCCATGTAAATTTGAGCAAGAAATTTCCCAAATGTTTTTTCTTGAGAATCGGACAAAGAGTGGACCCACCCGACCCGACAGACGCAACCCATATTCCCTGCTTCGCTTCGCTTCGATTCTCGATCATATAAAAGGCTTGGACCAGCCGTCGCAAACTTCCGATCGCCGGCGGCGATTTCGAAATCCCGATCGCGATCTCCATCTCGATTTCTCAACCTTCTCTGTCTCAAATCAGAGACCTTGATAGGGTCACAATGACAGTCTCTGACGACGAAGACGAAACCCTCGCTCATTTCCTCGAATCCGAAGTCCTCTCCGAGGTCTCAGATCAGGTTCAATTTCTTCTCTAATCTTTCAATCCAGTCATATGTATGCATAGATTAGGTCAATTTTTGGGATTTGGTTGCAGGAAGAGGCGAAAATTGAAGAGGAGAGACAATCGAAGAGGTTGCGTGTGGGGGACGATGAAGGCGAAGCGAAATCGATTGTGCAATTTCACGCTCCATCTCCTTCGAAGAGTAGAATATTAGAGAGTGATAATTGTGGTAGTAGCGATAGATTCAGCATCAGAGCGACGCCGAGGAGGATGGAGACTGGGTTCTTCAGCAAGATCCCTCCTGAACTCTTTCATCACATCCTCAAATTCCTCTCTTCTGAGGTACGAGTCTGTATGTATATTATTGGGCCAATTTATTTTATTTTTTTTTATTTTTTTTCTCTGTATATTAGGGCAAAAATATTGTTTCCCCCCCCCCCCCCCCCAGAGATTTGGGGTTTTATTATCTGAGTTATTCTGTATGATGGCAATGCATGCAGGATCTTGTTTCATGCGCTCTGGTTTGTAGATTTCTCAATTTTGCAGCTTCAGATGAGTCTTTGTGGCGTCGCTTGTGAGTGATGAGTTTTTCTTTATCATTTTTTATATATGTTTTTGTTGGTTTTGAGTTTTTATTGAATTCCTACATGTATGTTTGTTTGATTCTTTCAAGTTTAAGAAGAAAAACATTTTCGTATTTATTGATTGCTTTATTCAATAATGTGTATAAAAAGCTTTTTCCTGTCAGTGTTCTCTTTTTCTCCAAAAAATTACTAATGGCCATGAATCAAATCAATTTTTATAAATGCTTATTCATCATAATTCGAAAGTTCAGAAGGGAAAGTTTGCTTTTAAAAAAATGTTTTTTATTTTTTCGTTGTCAAATGGTACCTCCAACTACCTTGTTGATTTCCATCAAACTTGGCTTATTTCAATCATTTGTGGTAAATGTCCAGCTTTTTGTGATGTTTCTCTACAGTTTGAACTAGAGTCTAGACTAGAGAATACATAAAGGATGCATGTGAAATTATGCATTTGGTTGGGGATATAATTACACATTCTATTAGTTTTCTACTTTTTTGAATGGAAACTATCTACTCGTGGCTGTAAGAATTGAGAGACATGGTCTTTAAAAGATTTTTGTAGTTAACACACAAAATGTGCGTGTGCATGCCTGTTGCTGGAATATCACTCAATTGAATTCCTAATTATATACATGATGCAATACAATATGGTCAAGTTTGATTCACAAGACTAATAGTGAAGTATTAATAATCCTATTAAATTAGTGTAATATTCACTATCCAATTGGATTAATATCCATTGGATTAATAATCCCACCCCTACCCCATTACTAATAATCCTACAAATTTGTTGGATTAATTATCCATTGGATTAATAATCCTAAACCAAAATGTTAAAACAATCATAGGATAATTGGGCCCACGGATTAATAATCCCAATCCCATGCTCTAATCCACCCAATCAAACATGCCGTATATGTATTGTTGAGGCTCAAGCTTTTAAACTCTTTAGGTATCTTCTTCCTACATGAAGAGCATCCCATGTTGTATTTGCCTTGTTAAATGCTAACAGCTATGTCAGAAACTTGTATCTTCTTCCTACATGATGGAATATCTTTAGAAGTATTTTTAAATCAGTGTGGTGTTTATTTTCTTGTAGTATTTGGTTTTAGCGGTTATCTTAAATGTCTTAGTATATCTTATTGGATTCTCAAATGTTGGTTCTGCTCATTTGACTTGCATCTGTATTGTGCTTGCATGTAATGCTTATGGTTGTTAGATGATATACCCTAGTTCGTAAAGCATACATTTTCACCGAGGAATATTGCAGTTGGTGATCTAATCTCTCCTATTAACTTCACTGTGCCATTGTCAAAACTCAGTAATACATCAGGATGCATACAAAGCCTTCACATTTCTTTTAGGTTTTTCTATCATGGCAGCCAAATATTTTGTTTTAATGTTTGAGTTGATTGGTGCACGTATAAATCTGTCAGTATGTGTGTAAAACAGATATGTATTTGATAATGCATTGTTAATTTTTTTGATAGGTACTGTATGCGATGGGGTTTGCTGCCCCCTACAAAAAAGTTGCGAGAGTGTGCTTGGAAAAAGCTTTACATTCAGGTATATTTTGGTTCTACTTAAATATTGTTGTTGTTGAGCGTATCAAAATCATGTTAAACACTGATGTTTCATAACTTGGGCCCTTCTTCTTATTTATAGAAACTTGTCCCTTTGGCTACTTAGAGTTTCGTGTACTGTGTCTCTTCTCTGATATTCCAAGTCTGACCTGAACTTCTTTTAACTGACCCATTTATGCTCATTGTTAAAGCTAGATTAAGAAACTTTTAGTTTACGAGAAATACTTTCTTCTTGCAGCGTGATGGAGAGGACATGGTTGAATTTGTTAGGTATTGCCCCTCTGAGTTCAAAGAGTATTACATCCAAATGCAGGCAGCAAAGCGAAGCCAAGCACCTCTCCCTTCTCAGGTAAACAGGGGTAGCTGTTGAGCTGAAACTTTTGCCTTTTATGTGTTTTTATGGGGGCGATGGGGAATCACTGTCTTTCATTTCTTTTCTGTACATTTCATACAAATCTATGGGACGATATGCAATTTTTTTATAGCAGACTTCTTGACAATAATCTGTTAGTGGTATGTTTGATTTATCCCCCTCTTGAACAAGTCTCTCTCTCTCTCTCTCTCTCTCTTGGATGAAGAATGCTGTTAGAAGCTTATTGGAGGTTAACTTTTTTTGTCATAATTTTCATGGACATGTTGTTTGGCTCAGAATTGTCGCTTACTAGACCGCATTTTGAAAAGACTGCTTTTATCTTCTTCTTTTTGTTTTGGTTTTATTGCGTGTATGTGTGTGGGGGGCTGGGATGTTGCTACAGTGTATATGCACCATGCATAGCAGGATGACTTCTTTAAATGAGGCTCATAACAATTAGACAAAGGCATTTCCTTCATTTATCATTTATTTATTTTTCTTGTGTATTTGAAGGTGAATGATGACCGGATTATTCTTGACAAGACTGTTGCTGATCAAGTATCTATATGGAAAAGCAGCAGAGGCCTAACTGATAAGGTGGTCCCCAATCATGATTGCTCTGGAGACACATGTTCTTATTATCAAATTGGAGATGTATTCGTTTGTGAGAAGACCGGACAGGTCCATGGTATGAATCAACAGTTGTGGTTATTGAACATAGCAACCTTGCTTGTTTGTTAATTTGGTACAATTGCATAGATTTTTATACATAACTTGATTGAAGCTTATTGGTTTATATTCTTTGTTCATGCAGTTTGTGATGATACATGCAGAGAAGCTGTTTTGGACCCTACAAATGAGCTTTTGGTTTGTACAATATCTGGGCACTGCTTTGATCTGTTACTGTCACCATCTGAAATGGAACCGGACACTGTAAGAGAGATCTCCTTTAACTTGTACTTGGTTTCCTTTGTCATATAACACACTTCTGTTTTTAATTTCAGAGGTTTCCTGACTTTCATTGTGCATCATAACAGTCCATGAACTATAATATCATTTAGTATCACAATTTCTAAAACAGTGCAGGCTGCAAAACTGCTATCGTTCAGTCTTGTCCATTGTCATTTTATAGTCACGAGGTTTGAGTGCATGTGTTCCATCACAGTAAGTATGCTTGATATTCAGGGAATAAATCTATAAGATTTCAAGAGGTTATATACAAGCACATCTGAATAATTACAAGGGAAATTAAATGCCAAAGATTTACTTTGGTTGTTTTGATTCTTTTGAGCATCATAGCGGGGACTGTATTTTTTTATTGTGTGTTCAACCAAGTCCCACCCATTTGATTGTTTTTTTAATAAGAAGTGGCTTGTGTTTCGTCTTTGGATTTGACACTCAAATCCTTTTCTCTTCGCTGACAATGTAGGAACAGCATCAATGTGGTGTTTCAGAAGAAGCAGAGCCATTCATGGGGTCTGGCCGTTTCGGTAATCTCTTTTTGTTTACCTCTGCAATATACTTATTGAGTCCCAAAACTCTTTGTTCATCCTCTATATGTGCATACGTTGCAGCACGGGCTTATCTGCTGGGATATAATTGTGCTGACGAGAAGGAGCTACAAGCTGCTTTGAGGTTTTGCTGATTTGAAACCTTCTGTCAGTAGAGGTCCTGTCATGCTTAGAAATGGCATTTAATCCCTTTGTTTTGTTATTTGCAAATATTTAATAATGCTTAATCTAAATAGTATGTATGAGGTTATGGATTACTGAGGTAGTCTTGATGGGTGTAAAATATTTATGTTGCTTTCTGTTGCTGTCTCCTTTTTCATATCTAGTTGTCTTGTACTATTAATGCAAGGGTTTTTGCATGGCATGGCAATTTAAATTTTGCAATCTCGGTTGCATGAATCTCCTGTCTTCATTCTGTCGTTAAGAACTTTGACGCTCTATTTGGTGCAGCTTAGATAGAGGCTAGTTGTAACTTCTATTATTTTGAAAATATTTGTTGAGAGTTTGGTGCAATTTTTCTTATAGCTTACAAGGCAAAAACAGAACGGGTTGTAGTCTGTATGCAGTGTACCATCGCGAGTGCACAGCTAAACTGTAGGGAAAGTGAGAAACTGCAAGGGATTAGTTCTATTGCTTGTTTGTGTCTTGTGAATAGGAAATGTGAGATTGTGTAGCAATTTTTCTAAATAATTCTATATAATTTATTCATGCTATGTTTAGGTTTGGAATTTTTAAGGAAATGAAATTTTACTTATTTGTTCTTTATATCATTTGTTGGTGCCAAAAACAAAGCAGCTGGTTACCTTGTTCAGTCAGTATCATGGGCTGCATTAAGAGTTTGATGTTATTATCTGACTTTGGGGTTAAGTATTGCAAATCAATGGGAATTTTCTCAGAATTACGTTGTAGGTGGAATTTTTTATTTTTTATTTTTTAACAGAAGTATGGAATTAGGGCAAAATATATTTATCTCAGTCTCTTCTGCAAACTTCATGCCCAACTCTTCCTCTGCTCTTTGCCTCCATCCTCACAATGTCCTGCTCTCTCTTGCTACCTCCACCACTTCCCCTCCGTTCGACACCCACCCCTGACACTCTCCACTCTCCTCCCCCACCCTCCCTGATAAGGGTAGTTTTATCTTAATTTTATGGATTTGTAATTTTTTTTTTTCAATTTTCCACTTATGGTGTAATTCTGAGAGGATTCTCACTGATTAACAATATTTAGCCCCGACTCCCACTACTTTTGCAAAAAGATTTCATTAATTTTTTTATACCCAATTTATTAAGAGAAGATAATTTGTTATGCCCATGATATGTGACAGAATTTTTCCTTGTTTCTTTGCCAAATATGGTTAGCATAATTGTAGGTACTTTAACATATTAGCGTGTTAAAATAATTAAATTTTGTGCATTTGCATTGAATATATATATATATATATAACTGCCAACTAATGTAGTGTAATCATCATTTATGATACAGTGCTGTTTTGAAAAATTGGTAAAAAGTTTATTTATTTATTTACTTTTTTTGGCTTTTTAGTGGTTTTTTTTTAACTAAAAAAGTTGACTTTTGTGACTTTTTTTTTGTATAAAAAAGTTAAAAATCAAAAAGTTGGTTTTTTTTGCAAGTTTTCAAAACGCCCCACAATATATTATAAAATAACAGTCAATTTTATTCAATTTAATATTATATAAATTTATTGATTCACTTACTCAACCCCCTTCCTTGCAACATCCTCACCAAAAAAAAAAAAAAAAAAAATTCTCACAACTCGATTTTGCCTTCCTTACTCGTCACGTTTATCAAGAAAAGTATTTTGATCCAAACGTTGTAATATTGGACTAATATTTATTTTTTTAAAAATATATCATTATTTTTTTAAGTAAATATAATAAAATTTGTTAATTATTTTGTGACAAAATTATAAAAATATATATATTATTCTTTTTTTGTTAATTATCTTGCCTCTTCTTTACACGTTAACGCTTCTCTTTCTTTTTCTATTTGAGAGGGCTTTAATATTATAAAATATAATATATAATTAATATATAATAGTACCAGATGATTATGTTAGACTAGTTCACAAAGTTGACCCGAATTTTTCATCATTTTTAAAGAAAGAAAAAAAAAAGAGTTAAATTTAATATTTTCTTTTAATTAAAAAAAAATTTGGCTACTCTCAAGTTGGTTATTTCAATTTGAAAAAACATTTGAGCTTAGTAGACGTATTTTGAAATCAATTTTAGTGATCCGAACCATTCATTTTAAAAACTTGTTAAGGAGAATATTCATGTAAAAATTTAATATAATCGGATATCGATAATTATGTATTTTAATCAAATTTATATTATAAAAAATAAATAATTATTTTGAAATTAGATTTGACATTCATTTTTTAAAAACAAATATAATTTAAATGTATAGTTATTCGATATCCAATCATCTTAATTTTTTATATAAATATTTCTTAACCAATCTTAAAAAGTGAACGGTTGAACCATTGAAATCAATAACAAAATAGATTAATAAGTCCAAAGATTTGAGAGAAGTCAAATTCAAATTCAAGAAAAAAAAAAACTCTCAAAATATATTACCAAAAAGAATACGTATATATCCCCAATGTATTAATTTAAGGAGAAATTATAAAAATATATAAAATACAAATCTGCGATGGAGTATAAATAAAAGGAAAATGAAAAATTTTCCTAAAAAAACTCCCCCTAATCCTCCTAATTTTCATTTTTGGGAACCCCCGAATTTTCCTTTCAAGTAAAAAATAAAAAGAAAACAGAAAAATAAAAAAAATAATTTGTCAAAAATAGAAATTAGGGGAATTAGGGGGAATTTTTTTAAAGGGATTTTTCATTTTCCATAAAATGCGGTGAGAGTTACACCCTCTATATTCGTATACTTTACTTTTGTAATTCGCCCTTTAAAAGTTGACCGACAAATCAGCCTCCACGTGTCGGCACGCCTAAAATGGTTAGACGAGTCGCATACGCGTTGAACTGACGCCTGGAAACAAAATAATACTATATAGATAACGAATATATATACAAATATATATATGCACACATGCATATCCATTCATTCATTCATTCTGATATCTTCCGAAGCAAAGCAGTTTTTGGTTTTTCAAGGTAAACTCTCTCTCTCTCTCTGAATTGTAATGGCCATGACTGATTATATCTATATACACATTCACTCCTCAATTTTGTATGCATTTTGATCATAGAGGAGATCATTGCCAGGGTTGTTTCTCTGCTGTGTCTGATTGATTGATTTCCGAGTTTCTTTTGTGGCAACAAAATTAACGTGTGTTTGGTAGCTAAGAATGTTAATGTGGTGGAAAGGAAAAGAAAAGAAAAGAAAAGAAAATTTGTTGTTGAATCTAGAAACTTGAGAGTAAACTCCCCGGGATAGATTATTAGGTCTAACAAACAATACAAGATTTTCCAGATCTCGAACTTCCAATTGTTTCTGATCTTGCACTTTCACTGTAGCCAAATGGATCACTGAGTTTTTTTTAATATTGGCCAGTATACAATTATGTATTGTAAAATTTTCTTATTCTTCATTTTCTCTTTGGCCAAACAGATTTGCCTTCTGAGGTATGTCCTCATTAGAAGGCTTTTGCCTTTTTTTTTTTTTTGGGGGGGGGGGCATTTTCCCCCTCAGTATAGCGATTAGTATGTTAAGAGTTAGATTACCACGCAGACCAGCGTCTCCCCCATCGACTCAAACCTGAAACATCAAAGATGTATGTATATTTGTAGAAGTATATATGCAATACATATAATTGTTACACAAAAAATGTTATATGTCATTGTCACTGAACCTGCACTTCTCCTTCCTAGTTTGATTGATTTGAATATGCTTGTAATGCACCTTGCTGGCTGATTTTTTTTATTTGTCCAACTGGAGACATGGTTATTTTTTTTCTCCCTTCTTTCTGCTAATATGATTCTTTATGTTTGTTATTAAGCTTCATTTGGTCCCTTTTCTTTTTTCTTTCTTTGTAGGTTTCAGCCCGTTTATTTTCTTTGACATTCCCTTGTTAGATAAATTTTATAAAAATATAATTTTTTAATGTGCCCCAAGCGTATTGTGTCTTACATTTTTTTTAAAATTGTTGTGTCTACATGTCTGTACTACTTAGTTTATGTTTATCACTAAGGTTGAGAATGCAGGTTTCTATTGGTTCAACTTTTGAGTTCTAACCAATGTAGACCCATATTTTTGTGTGTTCTGTACAAGTTTTTATTGGAAAGAAGGCAAGGCAGATATAGTGTCATTTTGTTATTTAGTTTGATCAGCTTAGGTTGAATATGTTTCTTTGATCCAATTAATTAGCTACAATATTTGTTGTCCCAGACATCTTTCTTGGATGGATTGTAGGGTCTTGATCTAATTTTTCTACTCCTAGCCATTATACTATATGGGTATTGTATTCATTACCTTGAAATTGTTTGATGGAATCACTGCAATCAATGCTTATGGGATTTTAACATCATAGTATTTTTTTGGTTATATGCTCTACTTGTGATAAGTCTGACATACTTGCATTGTTGGATTTGATTATCTGTCTCTTAGGAATTAGTGTTCTTGTGTTGAAGAAACAATGGGGAAGGACAAACACAACCAAGATGAACATCATGATGGTGACAGAGGGCTTTTCTCACATCTTGCTCATGGTGCCGGTGGATATCTTCCAGGACAACACCATCCACCTGGGGGATACCCTCCACAGGGCTATCCGCCACAAGGACATGGTGGATATCCACCACAAGGCTACCCACCGGCAGGATATCCCCCTGGTGCATACCCACCGGCAGGATATCCCCCTGGTGCATACCCACAGGCTGGTTATCCCCCTGCTGCATACCCACCAGCTGGTTATCCCGGTTCGTCTGCTCCACATCATGGAGGTATGGTTTCCAAATTGTGTTATATTATGTTGTATGGAAGACAACCATTTCATGGTTAGCAATCTCCTTCCTTCAATGAACATGTCATTAGTGTGCAAACACTATAATGCTTTAACTCTTGTAAATATATGGTTACTCAATACTCATTTCTAAATATGATTTTGTGTTCAAATTTCCTATATTTGACATATATTTTCTGTGCAAGGAGAAAAAACATAGAGGATTAATAGTGTTAAATAATAGATATATCATATGCTCAGCACATGAAAACATTTCTGCCTATATATTATTAGTTGTTAAAAGATGGACATTTACCAAGTGCTTAAAAAAGTGTGTATTCTAAGCAAACACAGGAGCAGGTTTACAAATGACCAATAATTGTCACTGTGGAAAGGTGCCCTCTACATTAGTCATGACCTTGATTATGTGAGGGCGAGCTTTTTATTTATCAAAAAAAAAAAAATTTGTGAGTACAAGTTTCTTACTGAATTAGGTTTTTATTGATGCTACTGTACTAAGTTCTTGGGCATCCTATTTTTTTCAGGGCATGGACCTGGCATGGGGGGGTTGATAGCTGGGGGTGCGGCAGCTGCAGCAGCTGCTTATGGCGCCCAACACCTGGCACATGGTAGTCACCATGTTGGACACGGTGGTTATGAACATGGTTATGGTGGTCAAGGAGGTTATGGTGGTCATGGAGGTCATGGAGGTCATGGTAGTCATGGAAAGTTTAAGCAGGGAAAGCATGGCAAGCACGGGCATGGAAAGTTCAAGAAGTGGAAGTAATTCTTTGTTCCTTAAGTGACTCTAGACGTGCTTATTCTGATTTGGTGAATAAAATTACACTTGAATTTTGATGTCGAGTAGGCCTTTGTTGGCTGTCCATTTTGGCATCACTGCCTTGATATATTACGATATTTTTGCCTTATGATATATGCCTTTATTGGTTCCCATGATTTGTTGTTTACATTAATGATTGGTATTTGTTTAGAGGTTTGATTGGATGAATTGTGACCGTATGATTGTGACCTCGTATGATTGTGTTGGGTGAGCAACATCTGAACTGTGACCAAAAACAATTGTGCTGGGTAAGCAACATCCAAAATTGTGACATGGTATGATTGTGTTTGGTGAGAAACATCTGAATTGTGACCGCAAACAATGAGTAACTTCCAAATTGTGACCTCGTACAATTGTGTTGGGTGAGCAACATCCTCTACGTCACAGCACACTCTTAATGACTAGTCCCAAAACTGAAGTGTCAATCCACATAACCCATTAAGAAAGATAATTATCAAACAAAAAATGTTATAGGTTCTAATTTTCTAGTAAATAAATGATTGAATGTCTCACATGGGTGTAGGGTCTATATTTATTTGGTAAAAAATCTCCACACCCGTGTGTAAGACATTTGGTCATTTATTTGGTAGAAAATTTGGTATTTCTAGCATTAGTTTGGGAACACTCAAAAAGATCAAAAAATTAGGCACATAATGTACATATAAACTGATAAGGTTTTTCAAAAGTGGACACCAGTAAAATTTTATCAATTCATAATAGAACTATTTACTAATGCAAAGGTTTTTAACTATATGATAATGGTCACGAACTCTTGTTTCTACATGCAAAGTTGAAAATAGGCATGGAATTAGAACAAAAAATACATGAATCATTTCTTTTACCAACCAATTTACAATAAACAGAGCCAAAAATTAAGAAATAGCAGTTGTCTGAGGTACTCAATATCTCTCAACCACAACCAACATCAATAAGACTGTAACCTGCTGGTTTCTTTAGTCTTTTGTCTTGAATTATTCTTCTCAATTCTGCAGCATCACTCCATCTTCCAGCAGCGACATACATATTAAACAATGATACATAATATCCAACAACATTATAAGGTTCCAATCTGAAGAGAATTTCTGCAACTTCTCTACCGATCTCAAGATCTCCATGGCAGTTACAAGCACTCAATAGGGCCCCCCATACACCCGGTTCAGGTCGGATTGACATTTTCTTGATAAATTCATAAGCCTCATCCAGCCTTCCAGACCGGCCAAGCATGTCAACCATGCATATGTGATGCTCAGTTACGGGTTCTACTCCAAATTCATCCAACATATGGTGATAATACCACTGACCTTCATCGACAAGCCCTAAATGGCTGCAAGTGGATAAAAGGTTTATGAAAGTGCTCTTAGTTGGACTAGTTCCAGACTCGATCATTTGATTGAATACTTCAATTGCTTTTTCACCATTATTGTGGAACCCAAAAGCCGATATCATAGAATTCCAAGCAGCAACAGATTTCTCAGGCAAATTTTGAAATATTTGAAAAGCGATGTGTAATCTGCCACAGTTGCTGTACATGTCCACAAGAGCAGCGGAAATAAAAGAGTTTCTTTGGAATCCAAACCTGAAAGCGTAAGCATGGACCTGCTTCCCATACCTTAGCAATCCGAGTTGGGTACAGGCTGAGAGAACACTGGAAATGGTTATTTCATTAGGTTCAAAATCAAGAATGCAAAACATTTCTAATGCTCTTTTACCATCCTTGTTCTGAGAAAAAGCAGAGATCATGCAATTCCAAGAACATAAATTGTGATTGGAACTAAATCCAAACACCGATTTCGCACTTTCAATCTCCCCCAATCTGCCATACATGGTAATCAGTGTGTTCTGCACACGGATATCTGTACCTTCCAATGTTTTAAAAGAAAGCCCATGAAGTAATTTTCCTTCGACTGCTAATTCAAGATTTCCACAGGTTGATATAACATTAACAAGGGTAATGGTGTCATGACCGACATGGGATTTCCTCATTAAGTTGAAAGTTTCTAAGGCTTTCCAGAAATGGCCGTTCTGTGTGCAACCTGTAATTACAACATTCCAACAAGCAGTATCTTCCATAGCAGAAATTCTTGACAACAATGACAAAGAAGCTTTCAAGTCTCCGCAATTTATATACATGAACATCAGGGAATTAATTGCAAGCATATTGTTTGAAAATCCCAATTTTAACTGCCAACAGTGGATCGATTTGCCGAACTTCAGAGATTCAGGGGAGCCACAAGAAGGAAGAATTGCCAAAAGAGTTGATAAACTGCAATGTGAACACCAGCTAAGCAATTCCTTAAATAGAGTTTGAGCTTCTCTAGAGAGCCCATTTTGGGAATACCCAGAGATAACTGTATTCCACGAGACCAAATCCCTATCTGGCATGGCATTGAACAAGTTCTCAGCTGCGTTAACCTTATTGCATTTCAGGTACATATCCATTAGACTGTTCACCACTGACAAATCCAAATCCATACTTCTTCGAACTGTGATTCCATGAACAGATCTTCCTTCTCTCAATAGAATTAATTCGGCACAAAGAGGAAGTACAGTAACTACTGTCACTGTGTCAGGTTGGATTGAGCTTGCTAATTGCATTTCATGCAGAAAATCAAATGTTTCAAAAATCATTCCCTTTGAGGCAAATCCATCAATCATTGAATTCCATGAAATCACATCCTTATGAACCATTCCTCTGAAAACAGTCTCTGCAGCCTCAATGTCTCCACACTGAGAATACAATGAAATGAGAGAATTTACAAACGAAATATGAGAGCCCTCCTCATAACCCAATTTAATCCCCAATCCATGGATGTCTTGACCAATACCCAATTCTCCCAAACAAGTAGAGGCTGCAATTGCACACGAGAGACTCACATCGTCAGCTTGTTTTCCACAAAAGGCCATGTTCTTGAAGTACAGAAGAGACTTCTCAGGACTCTTATTATAAAGACAACCACGTATCACTGAATTCCAAGAAACAAGGTCTCTACAATGCATTCCTTCAAACATACGCTCCGAGGACCTCAAGTCACCACATTTTGCATACATGTCTATGAGAGCATTACACAAAAATGAATCCAAAAGCATCCCTGCCTTCACACTTAAACTATGCAAAACGCAGCCTTGGTTCAATCTGTTCGTATTGGGTAAGGCCGAAATGGCAATTACTAGAGTTCCAGAATCAAACCCACTTCTCCCCTCCATCATCTCCGCAAAAAAATCCAGTGCAGCTCCAAAACACCGGTTCTCAACGCACGCAGTCATCATGGCATTCCAAAATATTACATCTTTATAAAGAATTTCACCAAACAGTGACACTGAAGAGCCAAAATCTCCGGCTCTCGTGTAGGTAATAAGGAGAGAGGTCGAAGTGGGTAAGTGAGAAAGAACACCAATCCTGAGAACTAAGGAATGCACTGTTTTCACAGTCATAATGTTGGGTTTCATGGAGGATAATTTAACGAGATCAAGAACATCACAAGAGCAAGTATTTTCAAGGATTTGTTCTCTGTGCGACATTTTGTCGAACAAGTGGAAAGCAGTGGAAAAGGGTTTGATGGGTAAAAAGTGTTTATGATTGGAATTGCATGAATGGGACTGAAAGGGTAAAAGATGCTGAGAAGTTCCATTAGCATTAGGGTAGGAGATTTGATGCAGAGTTGATGAAGCTCTTCCTAGGAAGGCAGCGATAGGAATCTTCCTAAAACCTTGTGTTGATAGACACATGCCCTTTGGGATTGGGTTGTTTCCTCATTATTTTACATTTTCATACTTGGGAAAGTATGAGGAATCCTCTATTGTCACTGTATCACCAGCCTATATATGCATGTAGGTATGTTATTTTCTTTTAAAATTTTTAGAGTTTTTTTTTTTTTTTTTTGTTTACTAGGAGAATGATCAGTTTTAGTTAACCAGATTCCAACCATTTTGGTCAGCATGTGTCAAAAACAAAAGGGAAATTTGGCTATAAATTCCTCTACTTTTCTTTTATTTTTGAAAGACTAAAAAAAAAATTATACTTTTATGGCATGTTTGATTGGGTGGATTAGAGTATGGGATTAGGATTATTAATCCGTGGGTCCAATTATCCTATGTTTGTTTTAACATTTTGGTTTAGGATTATTAATCCAATGGATAATTAATCCAACAAATTTGTAAGATTATTAGTAATGGGGTAGGGGTGGGATTATTAATCCAATGGATATTAATCCAATTGAATAATGAATACCACACTAATTTAATATGATTATTAATACTTCACTATTAGTTTTGTGAATCAAACATGACCTTAAAACACTCTCATGATTATAAAATCTTATATAAAGAATAAAATTTATTATTTAAATATTTTATCGAACTATTTTACCCTCATCTAAATCTTCCCACCATCTCCTTCTACGTCACTTTATCTCTCTCTTCCTTCACCTCCACCTCTCTTTTCTTCTCCGCGGTAGCCACTGCCCCTTCTCCCTCAGCTCTCAACAACCTCTCAATGTCTCTCATCTCCCTCACTATCTTCGCCGAAATTCTCTCTCTGCCGGTGTTGTTGTCTCTCCAGTTTCATACTTAGATTTTGGCAGCTGAAACCCAAAGAGTTCGCTAGAATCTAATGTTTCTGAAAACCCGATCGAGATCATTGGAGATCGGACAAATCTGAGATTTGAGATAGATGACAACGCTGATCTGAGCTAGATGACTGCGTTGATTTGAGATACATGGAGGCACCGAAGAAGATATCGGAAACAGAGGCCGAAGGAGAAAGCTCAAGCAGGTATGGAGCTCAGGTGGCCATGAAGCTCAAGTGACCACTCTCCCACAGAGAGAGAGAGAGAGAGAGAGAGAGATTGATTGATTGATTGTTGTTTCCAATTGGCTTTTTTTTTTTTTAATTTATTTGTTAATAGATCTAAGAGTAAAATTTGACTATGATTCGTTCATTTAGTATGTTTTTATTTTTTGTAACAGTAAAATTTTACTCTGGTTAAAACATGTTGATTTGCTTAACGATATAAAATTTTACTTTGAATTATAGTAAACTTTACTCTAATTCAAAGTAAAATAGTAAAATTTTACTCTGAAAGTACAATTTTACTCCGAATCAGAGTGAAGTTTACTATGAATCATAGTAAAATTTTACTTTGAATAAGAAGTTTACCATGATTCAAAATAAAATTTTACTCTGAAATACACTGTGAGGATGGCTTAATAGGAAAACTGATAGATATGAGAGTAGTATAGTAAAATAAATAAGTTTTATAATATTAGGGGGTTTTGAAAGTACCTATATAATTCTTGTCATTTTGAAAGACAAATTAGGCAGTAAGGAGTCTATCACCAAATCCCCTAACTAACAAATCCATGTTTAGATAAATTACACTCACGTCTTGAAGTTTGAAGAAAATATAATTAACTTCACACTTTTAACATAATTATATCAAAAGTGCAGAACTAATTATTTTTTTTCAAATATGATGAGAGGTGAGTGTAATTTACCTTCCATGTTTTGATTAATTAGAGAGCATATTGCAGATTTATAATTTTCTCAACCCAAATTTAATAGGTTCGAACTGGACTGTAATTCAGCAATATTAAGACTATGTTTGATCTCAGATAGGAGAGGAATTTGTAGAAAGAAAGAAGAAGAACAAAAAGAGTAGATGAAATTGAAACTATTTTTTTTATTTTTTCATTTTTCTCTTCATTTTTCCATCTCCTCCACAAATCATTCCTCAGATGGGGGGATTTACTTTTCCCTACTCATTTCTTTTCCCTCCACAAATCTTTATACAGATTCATAATCTAAACATAGAAATTTAAAACCCTAGGGGTAGAACCTCAATTTTCTAACTGGGATTCAATCACAGGAAAATCACATCCTATATAACAATGGAGTAGAATTGTGGAATCATACTCTTATTTGTCACCACTCTGAGTTCAAACCAAATTTAAACATGTCCACCAAAAAAAAAAAAACCAAATTGAAGATTACATTTCTGAGTTTCCAGTTAACAAAGGTATACAAACTAGAAATTTAAACACTGCAGAATCCTTCACATGATTTTGCCTACCTCAAGATGATTTGCTTCCTCTTCTAAATTTGCTTTTCAAATATGCATAAAAACATATCGAAATTCCTTTTATTACTAGTATACTAAAACCACAAATCCTCTCCTACTCTTTCAAATTCCTGTATGCCTCACCAAGGTGGATGATCATCTTCGGGAGTTTGGGGTGGAATTGGTTTCCAACCGGGCTTTTCATCCCAATACATGTCATAAAATATGTGGCCCGGATTGTGATTTTCCATACAACACCATGCACTCACGTACCGCTTCACACGTTTCCTGAATCTTTCCTCCCTTTCCTGAACATATATTTTATTGCACCTTAGTATATCATCAAATTATAAAATATGACAATATTTTTACATTTAAAATAATACTAAAAAGTTGAAAGATTAAAAAAAAAGAAAAACAAAAACAAAAAAAACTTGCCTTGTCGGTGAAACCTAGGAAGGCATCTTGCATTGATGAGAATTGAATGACTTTGACATCCTTGAATGTGGAGAATACTGTTTTGAACTGTAATAACGAACAAACAAACAATCTTTGTCGATAATTGTTTTGTTTAGATTAGAGAGAGATAGGCACTCTAATTTCGAGCTAAATATCTAGTCAGTAATGTGACAAAAAGCATAGAGCATTCAGAAGTAATGCGCAAAATCTATTAGTTCCAACACTTAATAACCCGATGAACGTACACAAACTACAAGCATTCATCCTAGTTTGAGCTAATACTCAGCATAAAGAGTAGCAAGGATTTATATAAGAAGAGAAAACAGGACAAAGCTTATATAGGAATCTGTCATACCCTTTCTTCATTGCTGCGCTTGGGAAATTTGAGCACTTTCAATTGACTCGTACTGTTTGATACCTGACAATTTGGCAATTCTTCTTGACAAAGTTGTACATCAAGCCACGACTCCTTAACCTGAAACAGACATCAACAGAGAGGAATTCCTCAGTGGAAGTGAAGGATGACAATTAAATATAGACCCGTTTGTATGAGGTTAATTTTGATATATACCTGTTTGGGTAATGATGGATTATCTAAGAAAGAATACTCCCTCCAATCTATCCCAGGTCCAAATTCCTCCTCTGGCAGTTCCTCCATCATGGTGTTCAACTGCAATGCAGCATGGTATGAAGTCAAACAGAGAAAACAACAAAAGATAGCATGTGGCCTTTACAAAGCTTCCTACTTCTCTCACATATCTCCAGAGCCACTTCCCAAGCAATACCAGATTGGAAGTTCTGAATTGTCGAATGCCTAAGCTGGCCTACAAACCCTGTCCTATTTCACAAGATGGTAAATAAATTCATCACCAAGAAAAACACCCCATACTACATTTAATTGTAGATTTTCCAGCCTAGTAAAGATTGATAAGTTTTGTTTCTTGTCCAAACGTATAGTTTTTTTTTTTTTTTTTTTCCTTCCCTTTTTTCTAAAAAAAACAAAATTTAAAAAAAAAAAAATTCCAAGTTCATGAGAAGGAGCTAGAACTTAATTTGTACAAATTATTTATGTCCTGCGAAATTATTCCTTGATAAGTATCTTTATGGCTTTATCCTATGAAATTATTATGGTAACGGGCTATGACTAACAAAATATGAAGCTTTGTTGATTTCACCACACAAAGAAGCTTCTCTGAGAAACACTCTTGGCAACATGCCCATATGAAACAAATTTACAGATTATCTTGACTTAAGGGGACAAAAAAGATCACAGTTTTAACAATTAGCTGTTGTTTGTTTGGGTGCTGAGCACAGTTGTAATAATCAGAAATAGCAATACCGCAAATACATGATCCAAAGGGCAGAGAAAAGGTTGTTTTGTCATAGTCCCCGCTAGAATTCCAGGATGTGCAAACCATAGACTATCGAACCTGCACCATAGTGGAGGCATAACCTAGAATCACAAATAAAGAACAATGAGATCAAATTATGGACTTTAGATCA